>BMAW01023587.1:108083-245918 GCA_019974015.1 Nephila pilipes | reverse complement strand
AGGTACGTAGCTTTATAAGGAAGAAATTATTGATAGTCAGTACGAATGCATTCACACACGGGTTAATTACACTTTATATATTTGTATTTAAGAATTTTTCATTCCATTAATTTCATTGTTGTGTGTGTTTCCTCTTCGTGATATTCACATAATTTTATTTGTCTTTGTTTAAAGTTTTAGTTCGGATACGCATTATGAAAATGTTTTAATATTCTTTGGGAACTTTATTTTTATTTTTGTAAAATAAATTTCTCACATTTAACGAATCGTGTGTGATATTAAAATGTTCTTTTTTAGTCATAAAATGATTGTTTATATGTATTCAGAAGTTATTCTACTTATTCATGTATACAAAATTGTAAATGCATTGTATAATTAATTTATTCATTTGGAATAAAAAGTCAAAAAGTTCTTATACATTCTTAGTTTGACATTTGAAACAAGGTATCAGCTATGGGTAGAAATCTGAGCTTTTACCCATTTTCTTTATATAATGTGAAGCCTAACTATTTATAGCGTGTTGTTTTTCGTATTAATATAGTATTGAAATAAGTTTTTCAGAAATTAGTTTTATGCAATTAGTAAATTTTCTTTCACGTAAAAAGATAAGATCTATTCCTTGATTCCTAGTTTCTTTTTGTTGAAGGTAATGAATTGACGTTTAGAAAAATCTTAATGGTGTTGTTTTTATTAAACTGATTTTTTTTAAAAAAAACATTTAACTGTAGGAATAGTACAAGAGTTTTAAGAAAGAACAGAGTTGTTGGTGTATTTAGCAACGGTCTAAGAGTTCACAGTTTCAATGTTTAATTTCGACGTTGTGATGTATGTTGAGTTTAATCAGACCTCTAAATCCTCACGTGGTGTGAAAGAATGAAGAATTAGGAGACTTTTCAATATCGCCATAATCATTTAATCTTGCTTTAAAATTGTGACATTCACCGCCAATGTCTCGTTTTCGAATTGCATTAATTAAAACACCTCAAATGAAAAGAAACATTGAAAAAAACTCAAATATCCGACAAGTGGTTGTATTAATATGGACGGTGAGTTATATCTTATATGAAATGTAAATTATACTTACTAAAACCAATCACATATCATAAAACTAAGCATCGCAATTTACAGTCTATTTCACGTTTACTTCACGATATAATAAGGCCAAACTATGTTGAGGATGTTGCATATAAAAACAAAGATAATGACACATTATTATGGTGTTTTAAACGAGCTCACTGTATATAAAATATAAAACATGCATTCCAATAAAAACCTCTTATGTTCTTCTGGTCAAGAAAACAACAAGGTACATGTGTTTATTGAAGAGAAGATCCTTTTAATGATCGAATCTTTAAATTCTTTAAACGAATGATCAACAACAATCACAGACTTACAGTTTCATCATTTGTTTGCTAATTTAGGAGTCATTATAAAATGATTTCTTTCGAAATTAATTAATAAGATAAAATGCTCTCTTTTAAAATACCTGTTTTTCAGCTAACGTTATTTCTTTTATAATTGCAATATCTTTTTTCATTAAAATTTCATTTAATCATTGTGCATTTCTTAAATTGCTTGTTAGATTGTTATTTCAATGTGTATGTCTTCTCTCTATGTTATGAGCTTGCATTCTTTTGAATTTCGTGCTAGAGTTTTTGATTATATCCTTCTGTGTTCTTTCGATTAGCAACAATGTGAAGTTTGCTCAGCTTTCGTTTCATATGGCAGTTTTTTTTTCCACTCTAGTATTGCACATCCGCCTCTGAGAATAAATATGCCAGCGTTTATCGCGAGGTCTACGGTCTGTGTTGAGCAAGAAAGTGAAATCCATTGTTCTGCTGTGTGGAGAAACTCACTTCACAATTTAATACTCATTTTCATTCCACATTTTTTTTTCATAAATGATCATAAATTATGACTCTTAGATCATAACTTGAGAAGAATTGGGGTAGGTGCCCTGATAAAATCTTCAATTTTTATCTAAACGAAACAAAAATATAATATAAAAATTTAATAGTTTAATTTTTCTCCAATCGCTTAGGCAAACACATTTTTCGTTTTATTATTACAAAAAAAAAGGGGGGGGGAATGGTTTGAATGAAAATAGTTCAGGTTTGGTGTTTTTTCGCGAGTAGAATTTCATAAACATTGCTTGTATGATATCGTACTCTTTTATGATAATCTGAGCGATCAGTTTTAATCTTATCGTTTTTCATTTATTTCTATATTACACAAAATATTCAGAAGTACTAAATACTTTTTTCTCTTCGTAAAAATTTTAAGGTAACTTGCTACGGCAACAATCTCAACCAAATAGCTTAACTTATAATCTATAGAGGCGGTGATCATTTTTGCAAGTGTGGATGCGCCAAGTGGACCTTTAATACACCAAAATTTAGATTAATTCTATCAACATGAATAATTGGATGGAGAAATTATATGCAAATTGAAACTCCTTTTTATTTTAGATTTCACTTTCTTAATGAGATAAGGTATTATATTTCATGGAAACGCGAGGTGATCCTCGATTTGATTATTAAATAAATTGCTTTAAATTAGTCTCTTGTCTTACACAAGAGCTATTAGCGACGGGTTTCGTAATTCTGATCCGCGATCAAGTGTCAGAGAAGAAATCTGAGCAGGTACATCACTTTCCTAATTTTTATACAAAGACTTCGAACCTTAATTTCATAAAACGTGTTGTAAATTCTTCTTTTTACGTGAATCTTTAATAGAATCAGGACTTGAACTCGTGCCTTAATTTTAATATAAATTGCCATAAAGTTTACGATTACCGTGACCCTTGATTATTACTTAAGACATGTTTTTACAATTACTTGTTAATTTCTATTAAAAATAACCTATAGGCTGCGAGTCCCAGTTACTTCGAAGATCGTCCTGCTATATGAAAAAGATTGCTCACGCGACGTTTGTGTAATCGTAAGAAGCTCACTTCAGATGTCGTCCTTGACTAAAATGCAAGAAAATTTTTTACTTAATTATTAGACAGGACATGTCGTTGTAATTACAAGTGAATTTCTGCAGAAAAAAAAAAAAAAAAAAAAGGAAAAAAAAAAAAAACATTTTGGCAATTTAGTGGTTGGTAAATTTCTGGATAGATTCTTACTCTATCAAAAAAAGGCTGAGGGAATTTTGGTTAAATTCTATTCCATTTCAAAGATAAATTTGAAGGAACTGTATCACTCACATTACAATAAATAGATGTCTCAAAAATTTAGAATGTCTTGGTTTTAATTTTAAAATTTTAGAATTACATAAAGAGCTCTTGGAGGCGTTTCTTGTAATTTTTAACCATGATCACAAATGAAGAGGATGAGACCTGAACATTCACTTGCTTCTAGTACTACATTAGGGTTCAAGGATGAGCCTGGCATTACCTTGTTCTATGCAACGAGTGATTGGTAGATATAGAACTCGAACCTGAGGCATGACATGAATATCACCGACATTGAAGTTTGCGATCTTGGGCCAGCGCAGTCCTATTAATTGTAAAAGGAAAAGAAATATTTCAAGTACGCTAATAATCCAAAGTCTCAGAATAAATGTCAATTTCAGGAATTCAATTCATAAGTTTATGATGATTAGAATTAATCTAAATAGTATTTATAGTGTTTGCAAGTTATTGTAATCATAGATTTTCGAAAATTCTTTTTACCTAAATTTGTATTGCTGTAGTTTGACCGACACAGGAATGACAAAGCTATCAGGCACCAGTTCAAAAGCATTCTAAAATCACCTGTTCCTTTAATTTTCGGTTAGTGGAAATCATAAATTTGAAAATAGCTTTCATATATTTCATATTCTTACTTATGAATAGAGTCTGCTGTGTATAGCTCTTATTATATATATATATATATATATATATATCTCTCTATATAACATGGATCTAATAAGTCCCGAGACTGTGCGGTCGTTTTTTTGCGATTTCCTCCTTCAAACGCACCAGCAAGTCAATATAATAATCACTGTTGATCGATTTACCTTTTTCGAGGTAGTCAATGAAAATCACGCCATGCGTATCCCAAAAAACTGACGCCATGACTTTGCCAGCTGACTGCTGCGTTTTCGGACGCTTCGGACGGCTTTCGCCACTCAGATGACTGCCGCTTCGACTCTGGAGTGTAGTGATGTATCCATGTTTCGTCCATGGTCACGTAACGACGCAAGAAATCTTTTTTGTTGCGAGTAAATAGCGATAAACAGCTTTCTGAATCATCGACTCGTTGCTGTTTTTGTTCCATCGAAAGCAATCGCGGCACCCACTTGGAAAAAACCTTTTTCACTTCACTTCAAAAAACCTTTTTCAGTAAATACACTTCCATATGATATCTGTGTCATCTCAGCAATCTCACGGAGCTTCACTTTACGATCTTTCATTATAATTTTTGTCACTTCACTCACATTTTCCGGTGTAACGGCTTCCACAGGTCTACCCGAGCGTTCCGCGTCATTTGTGTCGGTACGACCACGTTTAAACTCGGCAAACCACCGACAAATCGTTGCTTTTGATGGACAAGAGTCCGGGTAACATTTTTCAATCCATTGTTTCGCTTGCACGGTGTTTTTACCCATTAAAAAACAATGTTTTATCAGAACACGAAACTCGGTTTTTTCCATTTTTTAAACAAACTACAAAACGACTTTACTCCAACCTCGATAACTCAGCTGTTTCTGGTCCGATCGACTTAAAATTTTGACACGTTTCAAGCAAAGGTTAGTACTCTAGAAAGACCTGGTTACTGGTTTACTACGAGTGCCATCTCTGGGTTAGTCTTGGAACTTATTGATCCATGTGTTATATATATATATATATATATATATATATATATCTGGTTCGTATGTGCATAATTTTCGCAACTTTCATTCATTGTTTATCATGTTTTTGAAGACTTAACGAAGAAATGTAGACTTTTAGAGTAAACTCATGTGAATTTTATTCGTATTGTTTGCCCGGTATCAATGAAGTGAGTTTGAAAGAAATTCGTAAAACGTGCGACATTTTCGGGTTTTTTTTTTTTTTTTAAAGAAAATGTTTGTCTTCAGATTTTATGAGATCGCTGTCGCCTGATGGCAAAGACACGATCTTCGTGTCCAATGGATCATTGGTTAGAAATCAAACTACATTGAAAACCATGTCAATGGTTAAAAGAGTTCTAGCTCATTAAGTTAAACTGGGATTTTAAATAGTACCGTGAAAGTCAAAATAGTTAGACATATAAGATAGAGTTATCATCCTCGTCCCTTGATAATAGTTCATATTTATGAAATCCAACTCACAAGGCTTTGATGTTTTCGATCCAGTTGAGATGTTTCAGTAGATCTTATTGAATTTGCTTTGAAATTTTTGTAAAGTTTTAATTTAATGGAACCAAGTTCTACTTATTAGTTGGCATGAGACATAAAAAATCTCTGAGGACTTGGAACCAATTTTAATGTATTACTAATGCATGATTTTTCATGTTTAGTTTACTAATGTTTGACTTTGAAGTGAATGTGAGATTTACTAATTCACTCTACAAATTCTTAAATTTATTGCAGAAAAAAAATTAATAAAAGTTTGCTTCTTTTTTGTTATTAGAAAATGCATATGTTACATTGTTTGACTGTCTTATCTCAAACCTAGGCTTCCTAAAATAATTTAGCAATTCTAAATTTTATTTTGCATTTTAAATGTCTGAAGACAACGTGATGAAGATTTAGTGATGGTAATTTTCTTACATTTTAAAATTTGGAAAATAATGTTTAGTTTTTCTTTTAAAACAATTTGAAAGATATACTTGTAGAAATTTTGTTTCTCAATATTGTAAGAAGATTTGTGGCACCTTTATGTATACTCTCTTATTGGCATCCCTGTTGCATTTGTGTACTCATAATCTCAAAAGTTATTGCCCGTACCTGATGTTTTTAAACATTTTACGTCAACTCTTTTTTAATGTGTATTTTTTTCCTTACATTTGATAAATCAGACTTGGCAACATTTCAGGATAAAAAAGTTACCTTTGAACCCCAAGATAAAAATTATCTTTCAAGTTACACAGACGTAATAGCTTAAACTTTCTCCTTTGCAACCCTTCATTTTTGAAATGATTCTTTAAAACCCGAGTTTTTCTATAAGTCTATTTTCTATATTCAAATATATATAAACTAAAATATGTTTTCTTTTAAACAACAATTCGAAAAACTGCACCAACCGATGTTTTTTTTTTAGTCAAGAATCATTTTGAAGCTTATTGTATATGTTTTTAAGAGACATTTTGACATAATCATTTTTTTTAAAATCATAATCTCATTATGACCGTTATGTCGCAAGTTAACAATCGCTTAGCTGTTTTTCTGCACGTGTTGTGACACGTTTTTATTGCGGTACCTTTCATCATGAGATATTCTCGCCTTAGTCATTTTTATCGCACTGAATTGTATTAATTCTGTAGATTTCATTTCATTATGTATAAAAAATTCATGTCAATTCAAAAAATTATTATAAAAAATTCGTGTCAATTGTATATTACTATCGTTTGTTGCTTTTTCGAGTCAGCTACGAGCATCGACTTAACACACGCCTCCCATAGTAATAAAACAATACTTCTCATTCAGTGACGGACCTACAACTAGCGAGGCCAGAGAGGAAATCTCCCTGGGCCCCCTTCCACCTTATTCGAATGATTACCATGTAGAATGTCAACACAAATATTCAAGTAACATTTATTTAATTAAAATTAAATATTTAAAGTTATTTAGAAACCAAAAAAAAAAAAAAAAAGACCATAGAAGCACAACTTTATCTAGAAGACAAACATATTAAAAAGAGCTTATTAATCTGCCATTTTTGATATTTTAAAAACGTCTTAAATTTTTCTGTCTATAAAAAAGTTAAAATGGTTTTTTGAGAGCTTTGACTTCTGATTTTTTTTTTCATAACTTCATGAAAATTAACGTTTTTAGCTACTGCATTTTCACTGGAAATGATTGCGAAACCGTTTAGTCAAAAAAGTCTTTAGTGCCAAATATAAACTAAGAACTGATTCTGGGAGGGCCATTTTCACAATAAACTTTAACATTTTCTATATAGTCTACTGTTTAGCTTCGTCCTTTTCAACTTCTGCTGCTTGGAGATTACATCTCTAGCGTTTAATTGTTTGAAAGATTTCATTTTCGCCTATCTCATCAAAAGTTTCCGTGAGGTTTGAAATCATCATCTGAAGTCAATTTACACATTCAACTTCGGAGCCCCATCCCCTTCCCGAGTACTTGTCTCATTAGATTATAACTGCAACATACAAATATTTTTATTTTTTAAATGCGGAGGACAAACGAATTAAAAGTCTAAATAATTGTTATTTTAATTTAGATTAATAAAATCCAGATTGTTTTTAAAGGGGTGAACTGATTCATAAATAATCTGGATTTCAAACTTTTATTCTGTAGATTTGTTTAGGAACGATATTCGTTGTATAAAGAAGATTACTTCAGAGAACACGTTGTACTCTATTGAAATTCAATTTCCGTATTATATAACCCCAAATTTTTGTCCTTAAGAGAAAGAGGAAATGTATTAAAGTGAAGCGGATAAACTGGGCTTTACATATTGTTAGAATTGATGAAAAAAATCCATTGAAGAAGATTTTTATTGCAAAGCCCTTTACTAGTTGGAAAAGAGGAGAACCCAAACTACGGTGGCTTGATTCTGTTGAATCGGATTTTTTAAAGTGGAGAGAGAGACTAGAAGGGGGCGGCTTAAGGCAAAAGACATGTTATCTTGGAGGAATCTTCAAAAGAAAGCCTTGGTCCACCCTGGGCTGTTGAGTCATATATGATGATGAAGAGGAAGTTGTCCCAGTAAAGTATACGACGTATCACAAAATAACAGCCTGCGTAATATAATATAAACGTAAATCGATAAATACTTTGAAATTTAGATTTTAAAAATGAACTAAATGACAGACAACTGGGTACCCGCCGTTTTAATTTTTTCTCAGGGAAAACTCTAAAGAAATGTTTTTGTAGTCGACGTGTATTCACACACAACAAAAGAAAAATCATTTTTGACTCGAGGAGCATGTTTGTTAAAATGAATTTACGAACATGTGTTTTTATTCATAAATAAATATTATTCACCTTTTCTGTCATATCCTTGTTCAACTGAGAGAGATATTTCATTGGGCTGTTATGGCAATAAAGTGAATCGTATACTTGCTATAAATCAATGAGGCTTTTAAAGACCCGTTTTTATATTGTGACAGTTGTAGTCCATTATTAATTCAATAACTTTAGCGCACAATTTCTTATCTAGACTCTAATTTAAAAAAAGAATACTAAATAACTTTTTTTCCTCACCTGCATAATAAGCAAGGTAGTTTAGTTATGGAGTCAATAGTCATGTGTTCGTGTTTCGATACCACAACAGCGACTATAGTACAGAGCAATAATGGCTGCTGCATATTAAACTCAGATGGACCTCAAAGTCTTCTAATGTGTTGGAAAATTTGAGAGTTGATTACAAGTTCTGGTGTCGTGTTTCCTTGTCATTCAGCAATAGTGTTAAAAATGAAGACGGCCATCGGCAACGACTTGTGAAGCGCAAGAGAGACGTCAATCAAAACAAAATCTAAATTTTGAGTAAACGCCACTCTAGAGCGCTTCTAGGGCTATTTGGCTACTCTAAGCTAATATTTTGAACCATGTTCAAGTAATAAGGACAATACTTAGTTAGTGATATTTTCTTGAATTCCACACCATACCTCGTAAGGAACTTAAGGCTCAGTTTCATTTAACATATTTCATACCCCATTACTTTGCGGGGGCTTTAATGGAATCAGGACTCGAACAAGTGACTTGACTTGAATTTCGCAGGAACAACCTATCAACCCTATACGAATATTAAAAAAAAAAAAAAAAAAAAAAAAAGAAAAAAAATATTTTTTTTATTAATTTATTAAATAAAAAATAAAAAACTTAAAACAAAAATAAAAAAAAAAAAAAAAAAAAAAAAAGCGTAACTATGTATTTGGTAGCTTTCGTGGTAAATTATCCTTGAACAGATTGACACAGATATAAAAACTCGCTTAAAATGATTAAGATAAATAACTTACACCTAAATTTTTTAAAGAAATTTTCCTTCATTCTGAACATATATTGAAAGTTTTCGAAAGACTTATTCAAAAAATAAATATTACTGGAAAATCAAGTCGAATATTAGTCACATAATGTTTTAAAATTTATCATTCAAGAAATGAAGAATTCATTAATTATTTACTAATCAAAGTATTGTACTGAAATTCCGTGGGATTAAAAAACGATATCATGCTCTTGATGTTAAAGATATACATAAAATGTGAAACAACTTTTCAAAGAAATATTTTATTGTTATAGATGGGAAGATTTGTTTATCTATATTCAAGGAGAGCTGTTTATCGAAGTGTATTATTTTATATTTAAAAACTGTGATCCCACAAATTTTCTCGCTCAGTAAGATTATTGAAAAGAGTCATTATAAATATTGAACCAGCTGAAAAATATCTTCCATTTATTTCGTTAACATGCCTTATCTTAGCAATTTATTTTAAGCTCGGCAGGAAGCTTTTGTACAAAAGTTACTTTTGCACATTTTTTCTAAAAATTTCCCATTTGCTCTTTGAATTATTTCTTGCAGTATTAGTGCAACGCTTTGATGATGAATATCTTTGAATCGGTCTGTTATTTAGAGTGGCCATATTATCCATTTAATTGATTAAGCTTAGAAATTCATCGATTTCTTTTCGGCTGAATAATCTTGTATTATTAAAGGACATGAGTCCCCTGTCATATCGGAAACCCTTTACGATCTGTCTGCGAGTTAAATTTTTGAATTTTAGGCATATGTATTCGAAGGAAAATTTACCTGTAATATGAATACATTTCGTAGTCAAAGTATATTTTAGAAAAATTGTTCCCAATATTTTCTTGGCGATTTTTCTTTCCTTTAATGAACTCTGTCATTAACGTTTTATAATCAAAGGACACGACTTTTCAATTTCTTATAATTTGAATACTTGATGACCATTTTGCATCTCTATGAAGCACATTAAAAATACTACCATTTATACCCAAAATGTATCCAAAACATTTACTGATTTACTGTGATCGGGTTCTAATATTTTAACAGAGCTACAGTAAAAGTGCGCGGTATTCTACAAAACATGCCTACCTGACAGAATTACGGCCATTAGTACTTTTAAAAGAATTAAGACTTCTACTAGCCCTGTTAATAAACGAAAAAAATTTTCAGATTTTTTTTTTTTTTTTTACTATTGTTTAATAGTTTAATGTGCAGTTTGAGGTATTTTTTTACAGAAAAATTTTGTTAGAATAAAAAAAATTAGAATTTATTTTTCTGCATTAGTTTAGAAATTTTTGTAAGTGAAATGAATATAACAAAGAAAATTGTGCGATAATTTTTTTTCATTTTTGTTAACAGCTTATGTGTTTCTCCATCCCACATTTTCATTCCAAAATTTCCTATTCTGTTGTTTTAAGAAAAACAAGATAATATTTTTCTGAAGTATCATTAAGAGATATATATTTTTCTTAAGTATCATTAAGAGATTTATATTTTTCTAAAGTATCATTAAGATATATATATATATATATATATATTTAAAAAATTTTAATTTGACGGGAAAAAGACTCTGAAACATGATTTTAATTATTAATTTTGAAATATCAATTAAATAATCTAAAATTTTTTTTAAAAAATCTATAATTCATGTATAAAAGCGGTTAATTTTAAATTTGAACTTAAGTATGAATGATATCGAACTATAAATACTGGAATTTCTTATGATTCGGTACAATGAGAAAATCAAAACACACACACAAATTGAAAAAAAAAAAAAATTAGTTGTGATACTGAACAGAGGTGAAATTTTAACCTTTTATACAAAATATATTTAAAATAACGAAAATACCTTTTCACTACACAAACATATAAACTACACAAACTACACAAACATATTTCTGTACACAAACATATAAGAAGATATTATAGTATCAAAAAGAACCGAGACCTAAGGTTAAATTGTTTTCCAAAATTGTATTTTGTGTTCTGAGTTGAATGCATTTTTTTTTTTTCAGAACAAATGAATTCATAGATAGTTTCCTAATGCGTATCATTTTAAAATTTAGACTTTTTAATTGTACTAAATGGTTGTATTGTACGTAAAGAAAGAAAAAAACAAAATAGGTAAGAATAAAAAAGTGCATATAGTTTTATCGCGATTCAAATGAAAATTAATGTTAAAAAGGGGGTAAGAAATTCTGTATTAGAAATTTTACTTGTATTTCTCAAAAGTTCTTCAACATTGTTTTTGAAATTAAAGTTTTAAATGTATCAAATAAAATTTCAATATTCGAATATCATTCTATCCAGCTATTTTACTCAAACAGTCAGTTTTACCTTAAACATTATTCTTTTGCCTTCTCTTATCTTTAAATACTTTATTATAAACTAAAAATTAGGCATTCAAACTTGGATCTCTCATTGCAGTAGTCCAATGATTAAATTCATGAACTTCGTCCCTGTAAAATTTTAGACGGGTCATGAACTTAAGACCCGATTGTATCAGATAATGTTGTTTGGAATAAAAGTACCTGCTAGACATTTAATCAAGTTACACCTCAAATTTCTCATAATGTGTAGTGTGGAAGTTAGGCAACGAAGTGCTAGTTCAAGCGTCGTTTTCATCGCTTGATATAGACTCAAAATTAAAAGATCCTATGCCAATAGCCCTCGCGAGTGACGTTAATTCAAACCAGTTATCGAATTTCAGTCCTTGAACTGTAGAGGGAAGCACTGCCGAATTTACATTTATAGGTATAGTTTTATTTTTTTCATAGCTTCTTGAGATTTAATGATTATAATAAAAACATCCAATGAGATTTATTTATTTAATATTTTTTTAAAATTAAAATGAATGTATACAAAATTATTTTTCTCTTCCCTCTTTTGCTTTGGTAATAAGTAGTTATTGATTTAATAAAAAACACATTTAAAAAAATAAAACCGGTTTTGTATTTTCATCGAGTTGGGTGGTATGAAATTTGCATAAATAAAAGTGAATCAATAAAGAATCTATTTTTTATGTATTTATGGAACAAAAGCAACTAATTATTTTATCGAAAAAAGGTTAAAAATTAAGTGATGTTTCAAAATGTTACAACTCAATCGTTTCAGTAAAAGGAAAAAAAAAAAAAAAAAAAAAACTGCTTAGTTAAAAAATTGTTTATTGTTTTTATTGCTGAACCTTGAGCAACGGTTAAAAGTTAAATTATACTTTTTTAAATAAATAATTGGTTTGATTTTAGTTTTATCGTTATTGGGGAGAGATGGAGAGTGTTAGTCATTGATTTTTCGGTTTTGCCATCTGTTGATCCTAAATGAAAATCGAAGACATGGGCAAAAAACATATGAAAATGTATCGTAATTTTATTTTTTATGCTTAATTTAAAATTTTATTTTATTTAAATAGTATAAGTATTTTTATCTTCAAGGAATATCTTCTGTTATGAATAAGCAAATCTCTTCACCCTCTTTCCGAATTTCTTTGCGATATTTAATTTTTTCCTTACCTCCTTTTTTATTATGTTCAAATTCATATATATTTCTTTATTCTTAGCGCGATCTTATTTCTTTGAAAAAATTAATCTTTAACCGTTTATTTATTTTTGCTCTCTTTCCCCATTTCTTTTCTTTTTTTTTTACACTTTTCATTTCTGACTTCTACCCTTCAACATTCCATTTTAAAATTCGTGAATGACGTTTTTCAAGCAAGTTGCTAGGGAAAAGAAAGAAGAAAAAAAAAAAAAAAAAAAAACTCGTTAAAAAAGGAAGGGGAAAAAAAACACCTCTTATCTATTTGGGGGGATATTTTTTTTCCCAGTTAAGATCATTCCATTCATAGATCAGAATCAAGAGGGAGAAAAAGGTACCGATAAAGCAAATAACCTTGTATACATATTAATACCTTTAATCGAAAGAGTTAAAATTTAACCCTGTCTCCTTCGAAGTTACTGCTTCGAGAGAAGGGGGTAGGGGGAATAACCCAGCCGAAGAGAAGGTAAAGCGTTCTCCAGGTGGAAATAGTGGTCCTGACAGCAGGTGTGGCCGCTGGACTAGAACGTGGCGATAGGCCAAGGCCACCGGCGTGTCACCCACCTCTACATTGGCCCAAGCCTTGCAGAACGCAGTGCGGAGGTCACAGGTAGAAGCGTTTGCAGCTGGATCAGCAGCTGGATTCGTATAAGGCTCACCTCTATTGAACCCACACCTGACCAACGGGCCTGGAAGAATGCCTGCCGTACCGATTTAATTATTCCTACTTCTTTGCCATCCACTCGTCGTCATTGTTTGGGGGTTTTGGCCTTGTGACAACTGCATACAGTCGCTTCGTGACTTTGTTTTTACATTTCTTTTGTTCCTCGCACAGACGTCAGGAGAATATGGGATTCGTGACTCTACCATAGATGACTGGTCTGACTCCTGACATTTGACCTTGGAAGATAAACTTTTTTTTGCGTGTGTGTGTTTTAATGGCCAGCGATTTGATGGTTGTAAAACAGGTGAAAGGAAGTGTGGTGTTGATTCATTTCTAATCGCGAGAGAGGGCATCTTTTTTGAATTTTTGCTCTATCATTTTTTTTTTTTTTTTTTTTTTTTTATGGTCGCTTGTGATTTGAATGATGGATAGAAGTGCCGAAATCAACTATCTCGCTTTAAAACGTCCATCACCTGTTGTCATACAATGTTTAACAGATTTATTGGAAATCTCTATGCAAGATAATAGTTTTAGTGAATACAATGGTCAGTAGAATAAATAGATCAATCGGAGGAGGAAAAAAAATACTGACCTAAATGTAAATGTCGAGACTGATTATTAACTATTAGAATTTAACTTTTTTTATTCACATTTTAATTCGAATTGCTTAGAGCATTACTGACTTTAATTAAATGTATAATTTTGAAATTATAATGTTTTTGTGAGTGGCAAATTGTCACTTCTAAAGCTTTACATTTGCTAATGTGTCTGTTTTTTAAAATATTTTTATTCGAGTTACTCGACCTGAAATTCGAATTATTCGGTGCTATCAATAGTAATTTTTAACGAATTCTTTTTTTTAGGAATTTAGAATTGAATTTAAGTCCCGGAAGGTGTTATTTAATTCAAATCCTGTGTGAAGAGAAGAATGTATAATGTTAAGTTGTGAAAGGGAACTGGACCGATTGTGACTTTTGTGTTTGCTTCGTATTCGAAACTGACGTTATGCTAATACACCTGTTATACTGCGGATAACCCATTTGTATCATCTTTTGTTAAGAGGACACCTACCGTTACTTTTTTTTAATATTTTAATCTAACGGTTTCTCCTTTGCGAGCCGATTCCTCGCCAAGTCGGGGGAATAAGCCACCAACTGCTATTTATCAGCTGCCGAAACGACTGTGAACTCTGGTGACATTTAGCCTGCAGAACGGAGTGAGGCAGATACCTTAGTGACTTTTCCCCCCTTTTTCAACCTTTGTCTACGCACGTAACGTTTGTCAGTGTACCTGTGGCGAATCAGTGGAAGTGGGGGGGAACTGCGTAAAAGTTCTCTTCGCCGTGCTTCTCGTTTTGACCTCAGAATTTTTTATTATTCCTTCGTAGTCAAAGTACGCAATCCGCGCACGACCTTTACCAATGCCTCAGAGACGAGCGTGAGTTTGCACTTTAAGACCGATTGTGTGTTTCGCGTCACTTTTTCTTTTGTTCGCTGTATGTGTCTGTGCTATCTACATCTATTCCTCTGGAAAACATGTGAAATCGAACTCGGATAACATTTCGCCGGTTATTTTCGCTTTGGATTATTTAGTGCGGCTTTCCGGCTGAACGGCGGCAAATGCTCATTGATACAGGTAAGTCTTCGCCAGTGCGTTATTCTTTATATGTAAATATACGCACAATAGTTTAATATACTAGTGAAATTTTAAAGTTCGCTGACACTTCGTTCATTGAAATATTTTGGCCCCAGTGCTTTTCTGTGACAAAATAAAATATTAAAAATAATTTATAATAGCTTTAATAATTTTCATTCATTATTATCAACAATGAAAATTAATCTATATTTATATCAATGTTAAATTTAAATCAACTGAAAAAAATTAAAGTATTCTCATTTGTTTTTAATTATTGTTTTAATCAAAAATCAGAATGTATAAATTATTTGGTAATTGGGAACAGAATGACAAAAAGGGAGATTTTTAAATTATTTATTCGTGGTGATTGTTGTTGTGTTATCAGCTGTTTTCAAATATGTAAATAAAGGGAATATTTCTGTTGTATAAATGATATTACAGTCAAAATATAGGGGGAAAGCATTACTTTTACATAAAAAAAACTTTTCTTAAGGGAAAATTCACACGTGGACTGTAATTCGGCGATCGAAAAAAAATGTATTTTTTAAATTGCTCGGATTGGTTAATTGGCTGTTACACGTCATTGTCAGCGGCAAATAAAAGAGCTTTATTGATATGAAATTGACTCTTGCATAGGAAACGATGTTTAATATTTCCGAGTGAAATAATGTCTACATAATGAATGAAAAATTAAATTATTTTTCGTTACTTATTAAGTATTAGTTTTTCTATTAATTTTATTATGTCCTTAATTTTTTAAAATTTGGTTATCTTTTTCTATTTCAATTTCGAATTTAAAAATTTGTTAGTAAAAACATTTTTTGCCCATAATTTGAAGACTTAATGTCACAATATCAATTATAGATATTTTTTGTACACATTTAGAGAGATACATACATATCAGGTTATTAAACTTTTATTTTGAATTTATTTTTTATCGCATCATTCGTTGTTTTGTTTATTTAATGTATCAATTTCCCGTGATATTTTAAGCATTTCTACATCAGTTGTTATTTTTTTCTCTCTTGAATTTTTGATTCAGCGTCATTGAAATATTATTCAAAGTTTTTAAATTGCGCTTTTAAAATTGGCGAATTTTCAAAAACCTTGTAGCGTCAGTTTGCTTATTTTACAAATTTTAACTCTTTGAGAGAAGGGATTTGAAAAGATATTCAACTTGTGTTGGCATTTATTCTCACTCACTAAAGGGCACAATAAAAACCATGCTTTAAGATATTTTAAAATTTTTATTTCAGGTAGTTCAAATGTATGATCTTTTCCATGGCGATGAATATAATTCCTACTTAAATTTTTTGGGAGTTCTTAAATTTTTGGGGGAGTTCTATTTAGCAAACAGTTCATTTTAAATATTTTAAATTCTTTATCGTAAGATAACTGAAGGAAAATCTTAACTTTTAAAATTAATAATTATAGAATTCCCCAAAAAATTAATAACTATAGAAGCGTTGGAAATACTATCGTTTAATATAAGTTAAGGGGCGCTTAGAATTATATTTATTAAAATTTACGTTTAGGTTATAAGCAATTTTTACTTTAATAATCATTTCTCTATTAACAATTATTCATATTCATAAATTTTAATATTATTGATTTTAGAGATATTTTTATTGATAATTATTTGATAGTAAGAAATGTTATTTCTTGCGTTTGTAAAATATAACATGTGTTCTCATTAGAGGATTGTTTTTATTGTTTTATTGATTATAATTATTCAACTAGTATAGTTATTTTGTTTAACATATGTATTAAATACTAGGAACTTATTAAATTAAAGGTAAACTCTTATGTAGGATACAGTAAATATATCAAGTAAGCAGTTTTAAGGAGGCACGAAATAAGAAACTTTTCGAAAAATATAATTTTTTTTATTGAAAAAAGAAAAAAATTAGGTTATTTTTCATTTTTGTGTCTTCTTTTTTGTTGAGCGACTTAATTCTTTACGATTAATCTTCATTTTGCTTACATTCTTTTTTTATTTCTCAAAATGATTTTTCTTTTTAAAACTGTCTTTGCGATTTAAATTTCGTTTGAAAATTACAAGAGACAAAAACCGAATTTTTTATTGTACAATAAAGAAATTCACACATGGAGTTGTGAGTGTTGGATAATTTATTTCAAAATTTGACTGCTTAAGAATTTTTTGGAGCTTTTTTTTTTCCTAAGGGAAAAAAAATGTATTGAGAACTCAAATTTTTCCCCTTCTTTCTCTCAGTGATTCAATTCCAAAACTTATGTTTCAAATTCTTTATTATATATTTAAATATTAGTAGAAATTTTATAAACGTATTGTTTTGAATTTTAAATCGCAAAGAGCAATCTAAATATGTGGGGAAATACTGCAAAAAGTTTTAATAACTCTAAAAGTTAGAAATATTTTTTAAACAAAATTGTATTTGATTATATACACATATTAATGATCGATCATACTGGATTTCATGATGATCAAACAAAAATAAGCGATTGTACAATTTTGAACTTCGTGTCCACTTAAAACACGAATTACAGCAGTGATCAACGTTCACTGTTAATTTTATAAAATAAATCTAGTTTTATTAAATAAGTTAAACTTTTACTATCATTGTTATGAAATAAATAAATAAATTTTTGCGGTTAACTTCATTAAGTAAATCTATTAAACTTTAATTGTTACTTTTATTAAATGAAGTAAACTTGCGCTGTTGATTTTATTAAATTAATTAAACTTTTACAAAGTTAGATTTACTAAATAAATTAAACATTTATTGTTAGCTTGATTTATTAAATAAGTTAAGTTTCTTCTGTTAATTTTATGAAATAGATTAAACTTTCATTGTTAGTGTTATTAAATAAATCAATTAAACTTTTGCTGTTAATTTTATTAAAAATCTATTAAGCTTTAACTGTTTTTTTTAATTAATTGAACTTTCATTGTTAATTTTCTTCAAAAAATTAATTTAAATCACTGCTAGTTTTATTAAATAAAATGTGTCTTTAATCTTTATTATTATTTTGATGTTCATATTGTCCCTTAAATATTTTACGTAAAAAGTTATTTTAGTTTTGTAATGACTTATTTTTCTTTGTATTCTGTTATAGGAAAATGAAATTTGTTCTAATATTAAGTATTTACTATTTTTTTTGATTTTAAGTAACTAAAATTTGGAATTAAGTTTTCTCTCTCCCTCTCTTTTTCATGTTTGTGAAATATAGGATTCCATTGGATGTTTCCAAATTTCTTCGCAAAAGTTTATTGGGTTTATCAAAATTTAAGGATATATTTGTGCTATTCTATGAAACTATTTTTGTAAAATAATAAGTTCTACGTTTTTTTTATTTTTTTTTTTTTTTTTGAGACTTTTGGTCAAAAGTTTAAAATATATATATATTTGAATTTATGACATTCAGGATTGATAAAAAATATTTATTGAGGATATCTCAAACAATATAGTTTGGATAATTTAAACAGGATCCCAAGAAAATTATTGCGCCAACTTAAAAAAAATTCAAAGAAAGATTATGTTCACTAGTAATTTTTTATTGAAAGTTTGCTGTTTTTATTACTTTAAAACACGTACACTCCCTTTAGATATAAAATGTATGTAAAGTAACAGAATATTCAAATCGAGAAAATTTTCGCTTTTCTAATTTCTAAATGTGCAAACAATTCCCCGTTTTTATAAAAATAAAGGAGAAAATTAGGGGTTTTGTGTGTGTGTTTTTCTAATTTGTTTTTCCCTCGTATCCGAGATAACTTGAACGGAAGCGAGAAATTAAAATTTTTCTTATATCTCTGTGAAAGTTAATTAGTTTTAGTTCTTTCGAACTACTTTTCTAACATCCTGAATAACTGGAAAATTCGTCGTAAGAATTAGATTAAAATCATAACCATATATTGATGATATCTTGTTTTTTCCCCCGATATAATTTTAATCTAAAATCACTTTTTAGTCGGTCAGCATTTGTATAAAATGAAGAAAAATGTTTTAGTTATAAGTGAATGATATGGGATATGTAAAAATCATAGTGTTAAATAAGTTAACATCTCTCTCAAAGTGTAAGAAAATACTTCTGATAGCTATACTAGACTTAAAAAATGAAAATTTGGTTCTTTTTTCTACTTTATAATGCTTCTTAAAAATTGAAGAATTTTTTAACATTAATAACTTATCTCTCCGAATTGCATTTTTTAAAATGCTGAGCTAGGTTAGATATTTTTATCGTTATTTGTGTGCTTAATTAATATTGTAAAGATCAAATAACATGACTGAAATTTCTTGAAAAGAATACCGATAACAATATTAAATTAATCACCGTGAATAACAAAATGATTTCATTTTCTTCTTGCATTCAATATTTTTCAAGTACTGCTTTAATTGTCTCTTCATTTTTGCGAGTATTATAATATAAATGAAATTCATTTTTCATGTATTATGATATAAGTGAAACTCCTTATGTATACATAATGATATAAGTGAAATTCCTTATGCATATATTATGATATAAATTATAAATAATGAAAATAAAGTGTAAATTTGTTTATTGTCCTCGAAATGTAAATGTTATTGGTTTTCAGATGGTATTTTTGAAACAGCTAATGTTTGTTTTAGCACGTTTGCATTTATTAAAACGTTTATAAATGAAAATAAATATTTAAACAAAATTTTTCTTTCATTCTACCGATATGGGTTATCATTTATAAGTTTTTAAGTAATTTGTTACATCTTGTTAATAAAATTTAGGTTAATCTCAGTCATTGCCTGGAATTAATTTATGGAAGCATATTTTTAAAAGCTTACAGTGTTTTGTATTTTTCATAGTTAAAAATTATAGTGTCCCTTGCATAACATATGCTATAAACTTTTCATACCATTGCGGTATTTTAAATTGAACTTTTTTTTACTTCACTGATTCTCGGGAAAATTAAAGCTTGCTGGATTTTTGTACTACCTTATTATTTCTTGTATTTTTTATAATTCATCTTTGTAACTTACTTCGTACTTTCTAAAGGCAATAAAGATGTTTTATTGTTTTCGAGTACGAAAAGCAAAATTAAGCATTGATGAAGAGTTTTATTATTCTCCAGTTAGAGTAAGTTAAATTTAAGCATTAATGATTGAACTTTGTTTAATAAAATCCACGATAAATTTCGTCAGACTAAAATTTCTTAATAAATATTTTCTTTATAAATAATATTTTGTGTTATCGTTATTAATTGAACTTTATTTTTATAAAATTTTTCACTTTTTTAAGTCAATTGCCACAAGAAAATATTTTTTCTATTTTCAAATCCCATGGTGTTGAAATGTCTGTTGAAGAAATTCATGAGAGTGTTTGTAGATGAGAATATTTTATTCATTTGGACCTTTAGGGGTTCCACACACACACACACACACATATATATATATATATATATATATATATATATATATATATATATCTTTTAATATTTTGTGTAAAACAACACAATTTTTTTTATTTATTTTAAAAGTAGTTATAACTAAATATACCTGGTGAAATATTTACTTCTGAAACTGCAAATTTTTTTTAAAAATTACATTTTACATTCACATTGTTCCGTTTTGTAAGTTAAATGAAAATTATTGTGGATGTCATATGAATCTAAGAGGGGGGGAATGTAACTTTCAATAATCTACATTATTCTACATTTTCTTTTAAAATAACTAATGCCAAAATTTATGGGGTGATCAGAAACCTTAAATCATGAACGGTATCTTTGGATAGAAATTTATTACAATTTGAAAGAAACTTTTCAATTGATCCATAATAAAACATATTGATAAAATATTTATATTAACCCTTTGGAAAAAATTATAAATCTACTAGTAATCTAATTTCAAGAAATGTCGTTCTTTTTCAGATTAGTGATATTTTTTCCACTAAAATCTAAGCTCTGAGTTTTGATAGTATATGATCATTCGTTGTCTATTACGAAAACATGCATAAGATGAGCCGTCAAAAGGAATGCTTGATGTAGTTCTAAGATAAAAACAAACTACTAGAGAATGGTGTTTCAGCTGTTGGATCCCACGAGATGCGCCAACTGTGCACCTTTTTGAACACGAAAATTACCGAAATAAAGCAACCTGGACGACAAAAAGTAAATAATACATCCTTAAATATCAAAAATAGTACTTTGCGTGTCTTCTTTAAATCGAGTGACCTTGTGTGTGAGAATGTTCTGTCATACAGAATCTGTTTCCTCGGCAGACTGTATGATTATACTCCTCCCTTATTTTTAATGGGAACGCAATTTTCCTTCTTAAACTAATTTTATTTTGTTTGTTTTCGTATTGGATTTCTACAAAAATTCATACAAGACATTTTTTTTTCCAAAAAAGGTGACTGTTTTACTGAATTTTTATTATTTAACAATGACCATTATATTTTTGTACAACGTAAGATCGCTCTGTAATCTTTTTCTTTTTCTTCTTATCAAACTGTTAAGAATACATGTTAAGACACTACACCGTATGTTCCCAGATGTCTAGACTTAATTCCAAATTTCAAGAACACGGGACACGTTTATTTATTTATTTGACTTTGTAGTTCCACTTTAAGACTTTGGAACCTGGAACCTTTATCTGTTATTTGGACTAATTCGCCGAATTTAATTCATTTCGAAAATGGAAGGTATAATTACTAGTCAAATAAGTCAATTTACTTGTAGTACAATTCAAGTAAAAAAAAAAAATAACATTTTAATAGTGATGAGTTTTTAGTGCAACACAACACATACTTGTTTTGGAGTAACTTTCCTGCTCGTATCTCCATTTTATGAGTGTTAACTTCTTTCCAAACTGTATCTAACTTTCGGTTATTCAAATCGATAAACTGCTTTTAAAAATGCTCTTCAAGTATTTTAATCACCAACAAATTTTCAAGCTGTCTTTTGAAAATAAAGCTCATAGATGACTTATTATAAAGTAGAATCTAAATGAAAATAAAGTATAGATGGAAGTTAATTAATAAGTTCCTTAAAATTTTTCTATTATTGAAAATATCTAAAAAGAGTTTTGTACTGCATTAAAATATAGATTAAAGCAGTATAATAAATAAAACTATTGCATTTAATTTTTAATTTAAAAAAACTATTGCTTTTTACAAATGTTTTAGTTATTATACCTCCTAACTGGTTCTTAAAAACTTATGAATTTATAGATATGTTAAAATTAAACAGATAAAAAGTAAAAAAAATGCGATACAGTTTTTAAAAGTTATAATTTAATTATTATTCTTGCTCACAATTTGATTCATCTTACAAAGTTTTTAAATTCCCACTTAGAGAAGAACCATTAAGATTTTTTTAAAAGAAAATAAGAATAATGCATGCGTTCAACCCTATTAGTTTCTACTTCTAATTTTTTTTGTCACTGCTGGTGCAAACAACTTATTCTGCTCCAGATTAAAATCTTGATGCGGCCGTTATGTAGCGTTTCCTACTGCAGTATTTTATTGTTGCACATAATTAAATTGCAATATGTTTTCCTTGAGTAGGTTGTCCTACTTTATATTAAATTGTGATGGGAGAGGATATAATTACAAAAGCACGCAAATGGAATTTTTTGCTGACGTTGACATAATTATACATCCGCGGAATCTCCGAAAAAATTAAGTCTTAACTTTCTAAGGATTTTAATCAACGGGGAAGAGAAAGAACGAGGTCAAGGACGAAAGCACATAAGTTATGAAAAATCATAGACCCGTAAATAATTATTTTTTGTCTTCTTCAGAACCAGATTGTAAGGTTGGCGAGTTATTTTATATCAAGAAAATTTAGTTCAAAAATAATTTGTGGCAAATATTTTGCTGTTGTTTTAACTAGTTCTGTTTTTATATATATATATATATATATATATTTGTCCATACACAGAGAAAAATGTTTAAGAAGACATATCTAGAATTAAAAAAAAAAAAAAAGAAACTCTTTATTTAGAAAAAAATAAAGTGACGAATTATTATTAAAGGATTGAGGTGCCTTCAAAAATGGAGACATTGCTGATTTGGTGGTTTCAAATACTATCCTTAGCTTTTGTTAATTAGATGTACAAAAAATGTAGAATAAACAGAATTTCCGGAACCGCTTCGCTAAAGTCTATCTAGTTTTCTGCTTGTGTTGCACAAATGGTAAATAGTTACCCTTGAAAATTTCCTAAGTTATTCCCCCTCCTGTCTCTGTCTCTCTCTCTCTCTTCCTTTTCTTTTGGTTTTCACTTCACATCATCTAGGAAGTGGATTGGAAATAAAAAAAAACACGTAGTTTCAGAACAAATATAACACTTGTGTGAAGTTTGGTTAATATAAAAGGATAAGAGAGTCGCAAATTTTTCATTAAAATCAAAAGGCTTATAAATAAGAAAAGAAAATTCTGATTTTCTTATGTTGATTTACATTAACTAAAGAAATACAAATAAAATATCAAGAAATACTTTATTTTTTTTATCATTTACTTGAAAGGATATTAATGAAACATTCAAAAATTGATCAACTAAATTTTAAAAAATACTGAAACATTTTACAAAATATAAGAATAAAAAATTAAAATTTCATTGTGCGTGTGAGCTTGATAATATATAGGAATTCTGGTTGATATAAGGAACTGAATGGTTGGAAAGATATCAGATAATTTATTTCTTTGCTTTATAATTTTATCAAAGTCCTTCCTACTACTAATTATTCTGAAATTAAAACTCTTTGGGTCTTCAAGTCCTTCTTTGTGTAATATGGAAATTTGTTGAATGAACTATTTTTCTAACTCCAATGTAATTTTAACCACACACACTCACTCACTCACACACACACACACACACATATATATGACTGTAAATTACAAAATATATTGCCAATATCTTATTGGACAGTCTAAGTGTGACGTAAATTCAAAGGAAAATTGGGTAAATAAATATGAAATCCCAAAGAACAAATGTTTATTTCATTTTTATTAATTTTGATACTCAACACATTAATTTTTCCTCAAGTTTGAATTTTTAAACTTTTAAATTTCAAAATCTTTAGTCAAAATAAGTATTTTTAAGCTTACATTATAAGTGATTTTTTTTTTCTGTACATGGCAATGAAAGAGATTTGCAATTCTTAGAAATATAGTCTCAATAATTTGGACTTTAAATAGATGAAAATCGTCAGTATGAGTGTTGTCAATGATTGATAATTCTAATCATCATTGCTTTATGTTTATATATGTAAGCGCTTTAAATATTTGACCAATTGAAAAAAAATTGGCTTTATTCGAACAATACTTGCTTGAAATTTGGCATAAATGTTTGTAAATTTTCCCCTTGCCATGCATTGACCAAGCAATATTTGAAATAATTACAAGTTTTAAATATATCGCATTAATTAAGGAATAACATTTTTTTTTCCTTCGAAGAGAAAAAGCGGTTGTTGGTTGGTTTAATTAACGTCGCACTAGAAGCAACATGAGGGCTATCGGCGATGGATCTCTTAATTTTGAACGAGGATGACACTTGAGCTCTTATCCCCTCTCCTAACTCCCACACTAAGGAAGGACTTTGAGCTTCAACATATTTAACGTGCATCAGTCCCGGCTACATGGCGGGTCTTTTGGGCATCACTTGCTCAAACCCATGACTCAATGAAAATCACCGCGACCATGATCACTAGGATACCGCGACCACGAAGAGAAAAAGCAAATTTTATAGTTAACCGAATTCGTCTTCAAATCGATACAATAATGGATTTCCGAATCGAGTGGCTCATTTAATGAGGTTAAGGTATACGTTATTAATTCATGGTATACGTTAAGTGATTAAAAAGCAACGGAATGAAAAAAGGGGATGGGAATACGTATTTTTATCACATAATACAAAAGCATTCTTGTTCATGAAACGACAATGACAAATAAAATTAAAACGGACAATAGTTGTATAGGTGACATTATTAATGAGTTGACAGGATTAGAAATCCTGTCAATATATATATATACACAATTAGAGCGAATTTGGGGTGTTGAACTAACGATAACTATTTAGATGATAAACTACTGATGTTTATTAAAAGTTTATTGTAACTGTACCTATAAAATATCAAGAAGTAGAGAAATAAATAATAGAGGACTTGCTTGATATGAACCTTTCTTTCTTTTTTTTTTTTTTTTTTTTTGTAGAATTTATCTGTCACAGAATGACATTTTCTGACATATTTAGTTTCATCTCAAAGACAATATAAAAGAAAAAGAATATATGATAAAAGAAATCTTTCAACATAAGATGTGAAATTTCAGGTATAAATGAAAATCGATTTCTCAAAGCACAGCACATGGAAAAGCTTTTATAAATTTACTATTAAAAATGTCCTTTTAGCATGTTTGCACATGTTGTTATTTCGAGAAAATGGCGTCAACATAAAGTAAAGGGTACATGGTGTTAGGTTCGAAAGATTGACATTGTAATATATTATGATATATTTTACATAAGGTAGATTTTACATTGCTAAGATATATTTAATTTAATATTTTACAGTCTGCTTTTATATTTTAATCCTCTAACAGAATATCACTTTCTACTTTAATAATTTATCATTTGCCCTTATTTTAATATTTAATTTAATAATTTATTTTTATGACAGAATCGTCTGTTTTTACATTTTTATTGTTATTATTGGCAACGTTTTTGTACTTTAGAATTTTTTATTTGTAAGAACAAAAATATATGAGGAATTTGAAGAAGGAACCTTTTTTTCTTCTTGATAGTAATTTGCTTCTGGATCTCGGAAGTGCGTTTATTTTACGCTAATTAATATTCACTTTGAATAATTTTACTTTTTCGAGAACTTAACAGAAAAAATAAACGTCAGCGCATGTTAAATTAAAATTAGCAAACTCTTTGTTTTTACTTACCATATATATATTTTTTAAATGAAGAACAAAATTATATGAGCATTACTTTTAAACTTGTTTTTTAAAAAAACTGAAGAATTCGCTTTACTCATACAATATTTTTTTATTAATTTTCACTGAAATTTAATGGATAAATGCTTACTGCCTTTATAATTTATTGACTTGCATAATAACTGAATACTCTTATAAAAGTAAATTTATTTGTATATAGAAGCCTCTTTGTACCTCCGTCTTTAAAGGCAGATAACCCAGGTATGCATTTAGAAATCAGTTGTTTTCTCAATAATATAACAACATTAATCACACACACTGAACAGTGACATACAACGTAAACCTGACCTTAAGCTCTTCTCTGTAGTGTTCTTAGAGATAGCAGCTTTGTACCAGATTTCGTTCTTGCTTCATAAACCTTTACTATTACTATTTACCTTATAGAAATAAAAATTAAAAAAATGGCGAACCTTTCAAAATATGAACATCTTTATTATATAAATGTATCATTTCTGGAAGATATTTATTATTACCAAATTTCTTTACCATTACGAAATTGAGAAAAATGACAATTAGTAAATGTGTCACTGACCAATTTGAATGTTTGATTTCACTATTAACTTTGCATTTTTGAAAATGTACATCAAAAATTTAAAACTATATTGCTGAATTATATATATATATATATATATATATATATATACCGCTAATTATGTCGTACATACGCTTTGATAACCAAATGTAAAGTAATTTGGAAAGTATCCAACTGTATAAAATTGAAGAGTTACGACACTAGTTTTTTTTGGGGGGGAAAGGATGAAATAGACTCCATCAAATAATCTAACCAGTTTTTATAACTGTTTCAGTTTTGTAGATGAAAATTCCTTTAAAGTGCGTAATGTAGCAGGAATTCGTTAATTACTGCAATCAATAAAGACAAGTCTAACTCAACGAATCAGCCGACTCTATTTCTTTCCTTCTTTCAAAATTTTTTTTTTAACCGTTACGATTCAACTGGCACTAAAACAACTAGAGAGAGAAAACTAAAGATTTCTTAAGTAACTCCTTTCATCTGCACTGAATAGGTAAGCGTCCTTCAGCTTCATTAACATAACTCTAAGCACAATAACTACATCATTTAAGATTTATTGTTTCTTAAGAAATCTCTTCGTGTTGTTCTAATTTGTTTTTCATGTTGGAAAAGTAGAATTTAACAGTAGCTACTTTAGTTTGCTGTTTATTTCTTGAGCTTGGTTCGACGATTAATTCTCTAGGAATTCGTTAACAAACAAATCGCTAGTCATTTGTATTTTAATTAAAAGCTGCTCTCTCAAGTTTAAATCTGAACATGATTTCTCGAACTAAATGAACGTTTGAATTAAATTCTACTGCTTCGTAAAAAAAAAATGATTGCTTATTAACGTCGCACTTAGAAGCAACATGAAGACTATTGGTGACAGACTTTGTAATTTTGAGCCCGATCAAGTGACGAGGACGACCAGCGTTCCCTTCTCCAAACTTCCACACCAAAGAGAGGACTTGCAACTTCAACAGATTTAACGTACGTTAGCCCAACTACATGTTGGGTCTTTAGTGGCATTAGACTCGAACTAGCGACTGGACTGAAAGAACGCCGGCCGCAAGCTCGCGACCAAGACCACTCGGCTACTGTGGCCATTCGTAATTACAGAAGTGCTATGGTAACTTGCTTGCAAATTTCGAACTTCGTGATTTTAAAATTTGAAGGGTTGAAAATTTTATTCCGATTCGATCAAAGATCGTAGTTTGAAACAATGGGGGCCTCTGCTAATTAAATATAGCAAAGCATCATAAATCTCACTTGGTCTAGATTTCCTGCCAATAGTAAATAAGTACCAGCTCAGGTTTATCTTTGCCTCTTGACTATGATTTAAATTTAAAAGTCCGATGCCAATAGCCTTATGTATTGGTCTGGAGCTGCGCTTCTTCAAATGTGGGTCGCGATCCTAAATGGGGTTATACAGCGAAATGATGGGGTCGCGAAAATTTAATCTAGATACATGAATTTTCGCAATCATTCATTATCTTTAATTTAAAACATTAAATTTTCTATGCAGTTCATTATAAAATCATGATATTGGTTAAAGTGAGCTGTAAATCATTTATAAACTGTAGAAAAAAATATCACTATGTGCATAATTATAGCAATGTCGCATTGGAATTCAGAAGTTCAACAAAAATCCTTGAATTCTGTATCGGTGCTAAAGCTGAATTTCTTACGATTTTTAAATAGGCATTAAACGATCTTCTGTAACTCAGCCTACGTACTAATGTGAAACGAATTTTTCAGTTTTAATTCTAATTAAATCCAATTATCATTCAGCACTGAAAAGTTTTGAAGATGCTTTATGTCCAGAAGTGTGAAGTACTGCACCAAAGGTTTAATTTGAGGTGCAGCAAAAAACATGCGTCCGAAAATATCTATCTCATTAAAATGTGATCTTTCATTAATTTTTGAACGCTTGTAGCAAATTTTAAAACTAACTATTTTCAACCATTATAAGTATAGTAGCCGCGGTAGCCTAATGGTCATGGTCGCGGACTACTGACTGACGAGTTTCGTCGAATCGTAGGTTCGATTCTTGGTGCCACTGAAGACCCACCGTGTAGCCGGGGCTGATGCACGTTAAATCTGGTCGATGCTCAAAGTCCTCCCATTACGTGGTGTGGAAGTTAGGAGAGGAAGATGCCAGCTCAGGTATATCATTGTCACTTGATCGAGGTTCAAAATTACGAGATACGTTGTCAATAGCCCTCGTGTATAAATGTTGAGTATTTCACTTTAATTTATAAACGAATTAAATAAATTAATTTACTTATTATTTTTAAAATGTAACAACTCAGTTTGCTTTCATGAATGCTTATGGCTGTGAAGAAGGGTGTCGTTAAAAATTTTTATGCATGAAAGTGGGGCGCAGGAAAAGAACACACTGGTCTAGAACAATATTAATTATGCGTAATCAAAATTTATCACTACAACACTATAGTTACCATTTAAACGGATAGCATTGGAAATTTAGACATTTATCGTTATTCTCTGGATTGCAGTCCACCCTGAAATTTAATATAATACCGAAAAAAGTTTATAACCATCATTCCATTTATATCCATCATTCATAAATCATGTAGTCATGTTTTCATGTAAAACTGCTAATAACAGCAAGATGAAATACGAATTTTTTATGAGATTGGATGTTAATTTTTCGAAAATTAAAAAAAAAAAAAAATGATCTAATCTAGTTTTGCAGTTATATTCTTTGGGAAAAAAAACTAAAAATATATTCATAGGAAACGTTTTCTTACCTATTTAAAAATAAATATAAATACAGCTTTAAAATAATAGACTGCATGTTTCAAAGATCATTCCTACATCAACTTTCTCTCGCTTTCATAGAAGTTAAAATTTATTTTAATATCTGCAGCACTACAGTAGCTTGAGGTTACTGAAGCGAACTTCGTATTTATATATATTTTAAAGATCGTCATGTGGTATATTAAGGATTGTTGTACGTTTTAAATCCAAATGGGTTTCTACGTCCTCTCGTTGCGTGGAATAGAAACGTAGAAAATAAGTTACTAATTATAATTCCCCTTTACCTAAAATTATTAGGTCTGTCACATAAAAATACATTTTGTACCTCTTGTGATCCTTTAAGCAAGTTAAAATTATACGATTTGGATAACACGATAAACATCAAATGTTGTAACAGCATAACGAAAGCCATCTGCAGAAAAAGTGTCATCACTTTGAGATGCGAGCGGGTATCCCTTAAAATAATCGAGACAGAAGCTTAATTTTTATTTGCTATTCTTAAGCCTTCTCTACATTGTTGGTTTGAGTTGGTTTTATTAGCGTCGCACTATAAGCAACACGAGGGCTATTGGCGACGGACCTCGTAATTTTGAACCTTGGTCAAATGACGATTATATAATCACCATCTAGGGTTATACATTTCTCCCAGTGTTTCTTTACCTTTCGAAAACGTTATTGTAGAACTCAGTAGATTGTGTCTAAAACCATTGTTCCATATCCTGAATGACTTCATTTGTGTTGTTACATCTACGAACATGCAATGAATTTTTGAAACTTTTTCTGAGAAAAAGAGAAATTCGCTTGGTACGAAATTGGGAGAATAGGATAGATATGATAAAATTTCAATGTCACATCACGCTTTGATTCCTCAACCACACCTCGATATGAGTGAGAAGGTGGGTTGTCTGCAAAAATACACAATGCGCAGTTTTTTGGTCAGAGTACCATGCAGTTTGCTTAGAAGTGTACAGTAATAGGCACAAGAGTGATGATTTGGACCTTCTCCAAGTAATCTGTTAAGATGACTACATTACAGTCCCAATAAACAGACAGTATGACCTTCCCTGCAGACTTATATACCTTAGTCTTCTTAGTGGGAGGGGGAAGGGGAGTCGCTGTGCTTCCACTCCTTTCTTATATCTTTGGTCTCTGCATCATATTGTTAGACCCAAGATACATTCATAATCGGATGGTCAAACAAAAAAAATATTCGTTTTGATTTAAGATTCAAGACCTCCCTTGACAAGTCGCTCCATGTTTGCTACTGAAAAGGACATAAGACATATTTCGAGCCCCCCCCCCCCCTCCCGCTCCGCACATGGTGCACTAGGGATTTGCTACAGAAAAAGAGTCGCTAATCGTAGAACTCAGCGTGCTGACACCAGTGATATGAGCAATTCTTTGAGAATAACTTTCAACACACTGCCATAACTAAGATCAGTCTAATTCATCATCAAATGGATGCTTGCTCTGCGGTCGCAGAGAGAGATCACTGTGTCAACTTGTCCTTAAGTGATGGTTCCCTTCTGGGATCGTCTATGTGAGACATGTAGCCAGTTTGAGCCAGTAGTCCTTTTCCACCACACAACACCCCTATGGTGACCGGGTGAGAAAAAATAGTCCCACTGTAGCTCATGCTTGTCGTAAGAAGCGACTTAAATGGGTGCCCAATATATGAGGGTATATCTGGGCACCCTGCCTCTAGAGATTATATCAGGGGACCTCAGGAGCTTGTCTTCTTTAGGTGGGTATGGGCATCATGACCCCGAGGCTCCCTAGTGATCTTTTTCTTTCTCTTGGGAGTTTACTGTCTTTGGGAAACACTTGTCTTTGACTAATCCCCGGCATACCCTAGCGATACTTCTCTATTTTCGACCCTCCTTTGTTGTCAACACCAATTATTATCTTTATTCAATTCTCTGACGCGTCTAAATCATAGCGTTTTGGTGCAGCATGACCACATTTGTCTATTGCGCCATTAAAATACTATCACTCGCTCATTTGTCTTTTCAATTTTTTCTCACTTCTAGATCACAGTTTTATCTTCTTTGGCGCATCATAGCCACATTTGGCTCTTATGCTGTAAAATTCGACCATCACTCACGCTCCACCTCACAACAATGTCAAATGACGAGCTATCATTTCCATGAGAACCCATCATTTCATCCTGGATTTGCCGGCACTGCAACCTTTCAAATGACGGAAATTAAATCACACTGCGAGCTTCTTTTTGGATACTTCAGGTTTATTCAATTTAGGGCTTTCTGAAACCGAACAAAGCATCATTAATAGCTGTAATTTAAAACATTATATGCATAAGGATCAATTAATATGCAGAATACATTTTATACGGATATTTCGGTTATTTCTTAGTAATTATTAAAACTTTATGATATCCGTCGTATATATTTTTCCCAGTTACACTTGGCATTACGCAAATTAATTGGGTTAAACTTAAATGCGTATTGTAACAGTACTTAATTTTACCACATAATGATTTTCTTCTCATAAAATTTAATTGGAAAAAATGAATTTATTTTAAATGTCTTTATAAATACTATGCCGAGATATACATATCTTGATCCTTTAGACTAGAAGGATTCTTTCTGTGATTGTTGTTCTTAATAAATTTAAACAATAACAGGGTGTTATTTGCAGGTGTTCTTAACAAATGAGTCTTCTCGAAAAATGTATTTATATGCAGGAGCATCTGTTTTCATACGTTGTGGTACTAAAACAGATAAGATAATATCTATTAATATTACATGTGATGCTCGGATTATATTTCGTTAATATATTTTTACTTGATTTATTTGTTGGATTCTTATATTCTAAATAAGGTTGACTAGACTGACGTCAATGGTCTTGCAAAGATTACGGACCCTTTCGATGACTTTTCCTAATAATTTAATAATAATTGGATATTAAATATCGGAAAGAAGTCACGCAATAAAAAACCTATGACGTAGATCCGCTAAAGATAGAGACAGTTACGGTCCTAATGAAGCCAATATATTTTATCCATGTTGCCCACCTGAAATAACTCTTGTGCTTCGATTTCTTTCCCAGATCCCTTTTATGTATTTAGAATTTCTATCGACTACTATCGATTAATAATCTTTAATCATATCGTTGAAATGAGCGAGTTGATTTCAATTAAACTGACATATCTGTAGGACGACAAAATGTCGGCAATGATATCCAAGCATTTTATGCTTTCGTAAATCTACAAATTAAGATTTCTCATTTGTAGCTTCCTATCTTTCTTCTACTCATATTTCTCATTATCGAAAGTTTTCTTTGACTATTTCCTGCTTATGTCTTACTGTTTCTTCTTATCTTTTGAATAATATGTTTGTAAAATCTATTAATGTTCTACATATCAGACAGAGCGGTACAGATAATTTCTCAAGAAATTATAATTTAAATTTCAATTTTAATCGCCATGTGTACTTCCTGAAAAATTTCTGCTAGAAATATGAAAATTCTGAAACAACTTATTTTTAATGAATCCAAAATTACCTCGAACATTTTGTTTTTACGCTGAAAAAACTGCATAAAATTTATTAGGAAGCCAATGTATATAATTATATGTTATCTAATGATGTTTCTTTCCTGATAACACTATCTCGCCAAATGTTTATATTGAAAATCGTAAAATTGAATATTTTGTTAAAAATACCCCTTTTATCCTCAAAAAAGGGACGTAAGATATATTAAATATTATCAAAATAAAAAAAGTAATTAAATTTATTTACAAATTCAGGAAATCAAACTGAAATAGGTTAGTTGGTTGATTGGATTTATTGTACTGAATCCTCGTGGGATATAAATTGTGCCTAACTCAAAGCCAAACTGAAATGGAAAGTATTATTTTAAAATAATACAATTGCATCAGAGTAACACGTCGTCTATTAACCATTAGTGATAGCTTCGTATTTCATTTTATCTAATTGTGTTTGAAGTTTACTAGATTTTCGTTGCCGAAACATGGATCCCGTTGAAAAGTGCATCTGAATAGGACTATTTTCACTCTTATCTGTCGGACAGATTTTGTTTTAAAGCTATAGTTTTAGCTACATCATAGTCAACAGATTATGTTGTTGTTTTGATATGGCATTAATGCAATCAAAACATTTTAACTGAATTATTTTTATGTGCAACTATTTGCATCCCATGAATCGAGCACTTTAATTGAGGGCATATGTGCTGATAACAAGTGTATATAACCTCCAAAACGAAATCATATCAATAGTCTATAATTACTCTTAAACTAATCAAGTTTATTTTTTTTTAAATTTTTGAATTTTGAAGATTTCACTACAATGTAAGAAATTTCGTCATTAAATACAGACATCTAAATTTATCTTAATTTGTACTTCCCGTTGGAATAATGAGTCAAAAAACATTCGAACACCTAGTAATTTTAACAATTTTATGCTCTAAGAAGTAGTGAAGATGTGTTACTGATTAAAAAATACCCACTTTTCCAGGACAAATATTGCATTCAAGTACTTGAATATCTCAATTTCATGAAACAAAAAGCTCTTTACTAGTCACTCATCAAGGTATTTTACCGCCCCCGTAAAAATAAAAGATATAAACCAGAAACCTGGGAAACAGTTTCTCGAATAATTTTTTTTTCCCTTTTCTATTTCCTTTCCATGTGTGACTGCTTTTTGTCAACAAAGCACTGAAAGGCCATTTTTTTTTATCAAACTGGAACTGATTTTGTTCCACTCTGCTGGAAGATGCAATTTCAATTGTTCTTTTATTTCCTGTGTTTTTATTTTAGTTGCTCTCATCCTAAGATGTGTGATATAAAGAATTCCCATTTGGAGACGTTTCAAGACATTTAGTACGTTACGTAACAACCGAAGCACTGCATTCAAAAGACTTAATCTAGGGTGATTATTTCTCTTGATTATGCATACGCATTTTAAGTCTAAAATTATTGTTAAGTTTTCTTTTTTGAAGATTAACATTCGCAAATTAATTCATAGTATTTTCAAATTGAAATCTTCAAACACACGTGTTTCAGTTGTTATAACCTTTATTATACTTGATACTCATTCAAAATTAATTATGTTCGAAATTTGTTTTGAATTTCCTTTGCATACAATTTCGTAAATCATGCAATTGTCATAACTTTTTTACGATGAACCATTCTTGGTTCGTCATTTAAATTCACTAAGTTTCAAAAGTTTCTCGTTTCGGATTACCATTTCCTTTGCTGGGCATACAATTTTTCTTCTGTAGTTCTCACTAACATTTAAATATTTTGATTAGCATAATTCGAGCATGATACTTAATGAAGAAACTGTTTCACTGCTGTTCAAGCGTTTGTTTTAAATATGCAAAATATGTAGCATCTTTTCTTTATTATCCTAGACTTTCTTCATGTCATTATTAATACGCTTCCAGTCTACGCTATGGTTTTTTAGAACATTTGACTTTCTTGTTAAAAGTTTACATTGAAACTTTTTTAAAATTTATTTTTGCGTTATTTGGCAAAGCATTTAAACACGGAACACATTTCTTTAATGATTTAGTTTTAGGTTATAAATTTTTCATTCTTTCTTAGGTAAACCGGTTACATCTTCTAAAACTTAAGGCAATGTATTTTTAAATCTTTAATTATCTTTTAATAACATAAAATACTTAGTGTAAAAATGCGCCAAAGTTTGTATTTTTTTGATTATATGATCTCGATATTAGTAGATTTTTCAGAACTCTTTAATTATCATTTATTCATTTTTTCTTTAATTATCTTTTAAATGTGTAAAATATTTCGTACAAAAATTACACCAAATTTCTAATTTTTCTTTTGTAAAATCACGATAAATTGCAATTTTTATTTAAGTGTTACGATTTTCATTGTTCTTAATGTTTTGGATATGAAAAGGACTTAAAGAAAAAGATGTATTTTACTTTTTAAACATTTTTGTAGTTGTATCTTTTTACATACTTAAATTTCAAATTACTTTAATTCAGTCCTTGGTGAATAAATAAAAATACAGATTAGAGAAAATTTTGGATATTTAATACTTTTATCACACACACACACACATTGTAAGCAATAATGCTAACAAGTACGCGATAGATCACAATAGAAAAAAGGTTACTTTTATTAAAAATGTGTTATTATATATTTAATTACCAAATTTTTTAAATTGTGGTTTTCTTAACACTTGTTTGATTTAATTTTTCTGTGAAAAAATGTAATGCTTTAGAAAATAGATAAATAGAAATGCATGTATTCAAGAAAACATTTTATATGCGATAGTATATATATATATATAAATTAATCAGAGAAGTAACTAATTTTATGAAACTAAGCTGTTTGAATGTTTTAGCATTTCTGAACTTACATAATCTAGATTTTCGATTAGTTCTTATGTGCAGTTGCAGTAAAATGGAAAATAAACCTTGCAATAAATTATTTGTACGCATCTTTAAAAATTATTTTTAAATAAAATATGAAAAATCCCTTAATTCTTTCTATATTTCTCTGTTAATGAATATATGAAAGAAGTTTATATCTTGAGAGAGAGAAAATTTTCCTAGAATAATTAGATTTTTTTTAGCAAGACACAATTTTACCACTTATCAGTTCCACAGTTTCTTTAATAAAGTTTGGTTTATATCTTCTTACTAACACAAGAATTGATAGAAAGGCATTGTATTTTCCCTAAATATTCTTCCTCATTTTGAGTTATGTCTGTTGAAAGCGAATTGTGAGACGTTTAATTGAAGTATGTATTTCTTCGGATGTGTTTTATAAAAACACAAGTTATTAAATTTCTTTTTTAAAAAATACATTTATTCGTAATGAATCAGATAATTATTATTATCTCGAAATATTTGTATGGTTCGTAAAATTATATTGTAAAACAGCCTTGGGGCTAGATTATTCCATCTGATTCTTGATTCTTCATTTCTTAGATTTAAAAAAAATAATCTAATTTTAAGTAATAAAAAATGGAGGCCCATGTTCATGATCTGGCTTTTAACTATATACCGATTTAGTTAATTTATAACACGTTATCATTTAATTTATGGTTGTGTAGCATGTTAATAACTTTTTCTTTTAATAAAATATTTCGCGTACAAATTATGTATATGTAATATATCTCTGTGCACAAAACCTTAATGCATAATCAAATTCGTAACTATTCTTTTAATTTTTTTTTCAATAATCTTAACAATCACTGCTATTTTTGTATGATTAATCCTTTCTTCTATAAAGTAATTACTGGTTCTATAACAAATCAATTTATCTTTTCCGAATACTTAATGACGATACGCTGGAGACTAACTTGAATTCTCTGCACGTTCTAGTCTGAAAAATATATAGCAGCTCTTGGTTGGTAAATTACTCTTATTTAAAATCGAATTACAGTATGTAGTTTTGAAATGTTTGCTATCGTATTTTCTGCCCCTGACTTACCAGAAAGGGTGAGTGTGCGAAGACCGGTTCAATTCTTGAAATAACCTGAAGGTCTACGTACCAATTATAACTTCATTTACTATTGTAAACGTGTGTATTAAGCTACTGAAAGTAAGAATCCACACTTAAAGAATGGTCTTAACTGTTATCACTTGACGAGAACATCATGCTTTACTTTGTAGGATATGTATTAACCATTTTAAGTTGTAATGTTTAGTTTTTTTAATCATTTACTATCGGCTTATTTAATGGTCTGTATTTGATGTGGAAACATTTAAATTTTGTTACTAATTTTTAAGACTTTCCCCCTATTAGATTTATCTACGAATGTGTTCATTAAGAGTATAAAGGCTTTACTCTCAGAATTAAATTAAAATATCTTCAGAATCAAAGATCTAAACTCGTATTCATTGTGACTCATAATTTTATGGAAATTGATTATACATTTTTGTTGCAATTATAGCGCAGAATATTCTGAGAACAACGACTGTTTGAAACAATACTTAGGTTACTCATGGTGCTGAAAAGATCAAATCATACGCAATCCACATACAAAGAACACTGATTTTAAATAGCGCTATTTCTCACGGAGCTATTTTGTATTGTATTGTATCTGTAATAAATTACTTCTTAATAATATTATAGTTCTGTAAGCATATTATTTTTGAGGTATGAGTCTTTGTATACCACAGAGTCAAAAATTTGTGCAGTCTTTGTTTTTTGCCCTAATTTCTTTGCTTTATAAAGTAAAAAAGTGGATTTTAATTTGTTCAGAATAAAAACTATATTGTTTTATTTTTTTTATTTTAGTACTTTATAAGAATGTACATAAATGAGCTCTTTAAACTATTTGTGTGAATTACGAACATTATTATTGCATTTTTTTTATTTGGCCCAAAGCTGATTTTTTCCTCACTTGTTTCGTTTAAATCCAGATTATTTCATACCTTTTTTTTTTTTTTTTTACAAAACCTTTAAAACTTAAAAAAAAAAACGTTCAACTAAATCTAAAACTATCTTTAAATAAGAATGCTTAAAGATATTCCTGAATTTCCACCACAAATAGTTTTGAAGGGGGGAAAAAGAAAGAACCATGAAATAAAAAACAATAAATATTCTTGATGTATTTTTTTAAATTTCAAACATATTTTTTGCAAAATGCACTTAAAGATAAAATTCTTAAGAATTGTGTTTATTCTGTTATATAAAATTTGCATCTAGCTATAAGTTTTTTTTTATAAAGAAATAACTATATATATATATATATATATATAATATTTCATTGATGTAACAAAATAGTTGAAATAAATTTAAAAAAATTATAGAAACATAAAACTGAATGGAATTCCTTAAATTTATAGTGAAAACTTATATATAAATTTTTTATATTACAGGGAAAAAAAACAATTTTTTAACTGCAAAAACCTTTAAAGAGTTATCCACTAATAAAAAAAAGGAACAAAAACATGAAAGAATGCATAACAAAACAGCGAGATGATTAACTTCAAAATACTTGTATGAAAAAGTACTAACAATGAAAACAAATGATAGAAATGAACCATGATAGAAAATGAAATATAACATTATAATTTCTGAATCCGGCTCATGATAGATTAGCGAGTCTTACATGTTTTAAAGGCCCAACATTCATCTATTGAAAAATGTTATATAAACATATGGAATTCTATAAAATTCAAAAGATTACCTAATACTTCAAGACCGCATTGCAAAATAAAAAACCAAGTAAAAAATATGTATGGAAAATAGAAATACCAAAACATTAATCAATGAAAAAAAAAAAAAAAAAAAAGAACAATCCAGTATTTAATCAATCAGATTAAAAAATATTAAAAAAAACTTACAATTGACAAATACCTGACAACGATAAACAAAATTTAACACAAACCAATTTTTTCCCGCCTTATTAAAACCGGAAATCTATCAATGTCCTCTATTGGAGAGAAAGAGTATTATTGGAAATAAATTTTAAATGCTTTAAACTAGCAAAAAGGGAAAATAGAAAAAAGAAAATTAGATTTTTTTTTTTTTAATAAACCATACTTAAAAAAAAATTATAGGAACTAAAAAATATTTTTTTAAACCAAAACAAAGAAAAACTAAGAAAATATCATTATTATGTTTTAAAAAGAAACTCTACATCCAAAGAAATTTTCTTAAACTTATCTAGTTTAATATCCTTTATTTTAGGCGCAATTCTGATATTGCATAATTTGCGTGGTTCTTCATCTCATAAAGTACTCAAACGTACTGTATGGTACACATATATTATTCATTTCTATTTGCAAGTTATAAACTAAACGGTTGCAAACTTTGCGGCAAATACACAGTAAGAATTTTTATCTGATACAATTGAATTAGTCGTTAATTTGAAGTTGGAGGATGACTGTAATAACAAAAGAAGCTTTCTATAGAAATGTATTTAATAATATTAAAACGTATCGGTGATAATAAGCTGAAAATTACTCACCCTGTTGCAAAATTAAAATTAATAACTAAAAAAAAAACAAACTAGAATAGAAAAAAAGCTAATGATTTTTAAATATTAAATATTAAAACCGAGGAAATTGTTAAAATATTTGTATGTAAGTACATACCATATTAACGATATTTGATGTTTTCGTATAGCTATATACCCCTAGATAGATCATACCCTTAGTTTATTGTATCGGATGTTTTGAAAATGTTAATGGCATAACACTGTGATTAATTATGGTCAGACACTTTTTATTTTAACAAAATTTTATAAAAATGCAATGACAACATTTAATAAGAAGTATTGCAGATTCTAAAATTTGTATGATTTTTTTTACATTAGATAATATTTTTCCCTCATTACCCCATTTCTAGTTTTCTCCCCTCTCATGTTTAATGTATTTTAATTGATTATATTTTTCTCTTTAAGTTTTATTATATTGACTTAACAACAGTTCTTAATTACATATCTTTATCACTTCATCCTTTTTCTAGACGTTAAAATTACAGTGAATAAAAGATAAGTAGATGAAAAGGTAGAACAGAACAACAAAAATAAAACCACTTTATTACTTTCACCTCTTGACGTGGAATGACGAGTCATACACGTGTATAGAATCGAGAAAGAATTGAAGTTCAAAAACACCTAATAAATTAAAAACTAGCGTATAGTCAAGAATTAAATGCCTTGTGAAGGAGTTAAACTTTTGTAGCATTCAATGCATTATGCATAAGAATCGGAAAAACTGTGCTTTCCCGCAATGGATAGATTGAATACATTAATTACACCCTCCCCTCCTCCCCTAAAAAAGAAGGAAAAATTCTTTGTTATAAATTTATAGAATTTTTTAAGCTATTCCCTGAGTATGGTCGCTTCAGTTATAGATAAAATTGGGCAACCTCATTTAGATTTAACATATTATTATCATATTATTGACACTGAGTAGTCTTTTGTATGATGAATTACAGGATTATTTATAATATAAAAAGAATAGCGTTAAAGGAAATGCAGCACTGTCTTATCATTTTATAATTTAAATTTAAGATAGTTTTATAAATCAGATTAATTTTACATAGTAACATAACTCATGGTAAACGGCTTATTCTTATCTCGTTTTAACGGTATCACTTTCAAATGATTACTCACTTTTTTGGTATTTTTACTCTTTTATTTTTATTTTTTAAAAATTTCCAGCCATGTTATTGAGCCGCGAAAAAACCAATTATGAATCATATCTCTATGAAATTAATGTGCAATCCCTATTTTGAGAACAACTTGTCGTAAATAAACATTTAAATGACAAATCTAGTTTGTTACAAATAATAATACATTTTCTTAAAGTTGAAAATTATCAGTGTTAAGCTTGCTCAGTAATTACAAATAAACGCAGAATTTGTGAACTGCTTTTTGATTGAGCCTTAAATAACATGTATTTTATATTTAAATTATCCATTTGATATTTATTTTTATTAATTCTATTTTTAATTGTAAGCTGTTTTTTTTTAAAATCGAAATATTGATGTGACTTAGAGATTTTGTTTTATATATTTTTCGTTTTTATATTTCGGTGTTTTTTTTTATGTCAAGCTTTACTAGTGTTGGACTTAACTTTGCCTGAATCTTTTCTATTACGTATATGGAAGAAAAATATTTTCTAAATATGTGCCTATTAAAATATGATTTATTAAAAATTGAGTATTGTATTCAAACTTCCTTCGCTGTACCTAATATTTTTTTTATCTTCTATCCAACGGACCCGTTCCATAAATTAAATCAGTCATGCAAATATATAGAATTATTTGGAAATCTAATGAGTAATATTTTTAGTGCAAAAATCTAATATGGAAGATTGTGATGTTTTAATGTAGATAGGGGGGGGGGCACGTTTACTGTTTATCTATATATAAAGCTGATGTGGTCAAATTTTTAAATTCAGAACGTAGTTTTAAAAAAATTAAGGCACAGAGAAATATTTTGCAGTAGGCTTTAATAGAGAAGTCGTATATATATAGAGAGAGAGTATATATAAAGTATATACGTATATATCTTACAAGAAAAAATTATTATGTTGACAAGTAATAAGGTATTATTAAACGTAACCTGGTTATTTTGGGGGAAATCATTCGAGTAATGTAGTATTCAAATCTCTCTGAAATCTGTAAATCAGAGAAAAATAATTTTTAATGTAATGTTTTAAAGAATTTTATGGACAAAATCTTAAATTTTCTTAGATCTTTTGCTATCCATGAACTATTTACTCTGTTTTGCCTACATAGACATAACTTTAAAGAAAAGATTTCTGTGTCAATAACTTTTTTATCCGTTAGATTGTCACCTAATATATCCAAGGTTATTAAATTCTCAATAAAAAATATTTTACTGCTGTTCCAAAAATACGAAGAATCTTGAACAAATCTACTCTGCATCTTTATCCTAGAAAGTAATTATAAAATTATTAATAACATTTGATATTTTTTTTTTCTTTTAATTTTTTTGGCGTCAGAAATTATAAATTTTTCACATAACAATTTGTGATCAATAACAAGCAGAAATAGCAGCATATTATTTTTCTAGATTTCAGGGAATCTCATTTTGATTTCCCGTATTATGAATATTTTTCTATCGGAAGAATTCTGCGGTAATATTCTGCTTAAGTCTGAAAGAGGGATGCAAGTTTGAATCTCTCTATTCCATCAAAAAACAATATGAGAATTGTTATTAAATTTTGAATTAACGTAGAGCAACACGAAGACTACATAGTGAGTGATCTCGCATTTTGAATCGTAGTCAAGTAACAAAGGCTACACCTGAGCTTGTATCTCTTTCTTCTAACTTCCATACCTCACCTCGTGAGGACTTTGAAGTTCAGCTTTATTTAACGTGCAGCAATTTAATTATTCCGTAAAGCATATCTTTAATGGAATCCGGACTTAAATATTGCGGTTCGGCGTAAATATCGCCGGCTACAAAGCTTGCGACTAAGACTATTCTGCTACCGGGGCCTACTACATAACGAATAACTTGGCTGTTATATGTTAACTTATGTATTGTATGTCTATAATGGGGTCCTAACGTGGTAACTTGAAGATATAAAACTTGAATTATTATTTAGTAGGGTTTACCAGGTGATGAACTATTTATCAACATACACTGAAACCTTTTCTTAAAGAATCTTCCTTCCTTCTGGAACCAGACTTTATGTTCATCCTTTTATGAGAAGAGGGAAGAGGAGAAAAATAATGAAAGTGCGAATCTGTGTATATAATAATTCTCTTGTGGGTGTAAGCTCCTATGCACTTCTTAATTTTTGTTCCTTTTGGGGGAAGGGATTTAATTAAATAATTAAATCCACATTATATAATTTTTTTCGAAATGATCTATCGATGCATTTTGATTTAAATGAGAATGCTGTAAATATATTTTTATCACAAATCCCACACACAAAGTTTGAAATAAAATTTAGTGAAACGTGAATATACACGAAGTGTTAGTATTTCCCATTCTAAAAGTAAGCAAAAAAATATTTTCATTACAGATTTAAGACAGCACATACAATGAAATTGTTAATGAGACAAAAAGCGTACATTACAATAAAGCCCTATTATTTTGTTTTATAGATAAGCCATTAAATTTTATTTCCCCTTATCGATTGGCTTATGATAACGCTAACAATTATACTAAATATTAGACAAATTTAAATTTTTATTCTTATCCTATGCTGTTTTCTTGACTTCTCTAACATGGTTAAGATTAATCAAGTCACTGAATTGTGATTTCATTTTTTTCTAACATGTGCTCACATGTTATTGTTTTGAGGAAATGGTGTCAACAAAAAGCCTGGCCATAAAATAAAGAATACATGGTGTTAGGTTCGAACGATTGGCATTACAATTATAGCAATTACATTAAGTTTACTTAAGGTATATTAACATTGCTAAGATATATTTAATTTAATATTTTATAGTTTGCATTTATTTCAATATCCGGACAGAATATTATTGTCTACTTCAATAGCTTATCAATTGCTCTTGTTTTAATATTTAATTTGATTATTCGTTTTTATGGTAGAAACATTTGTTTTTATTCTTTTAGTTGTTAACATTGGCAACGTTTTTGTACTTAAAAAATGTTTTGTTGTGAAAAATAAATTGTATTAAGAATTTGAAGAAGGTGTTTTCTTTTCTCAATAGTTATTGCTTCTGTGGAGTTTGGGGCTCGGAAGTACGCTTACTTATGCTAATTAATATTTACTATGAATATTTTTTTTCTTCCGAGAATGGGACTGGGAAGAAAAATGTTATCACGTGTTAAAATGAAATTAACAAAGCCAATTTCCTCCCCCCCTTGTCGTACGTGGTTTTCTTGGCTTATGCAACATAGTTAAGATTGATCGAGTTATTGAATTGTGACTTCATTTCCCTCCCCCCTCCTCTTGTTTCATTTTTCCTCCAGAAAAATGTTACAGTTCACAAAAGTTTGAAATCGGATTTAAATATGATAGCTTTTACGAAACTGACATTGCATTGCAGTTTTCGCCTTGAAACCTGTTGTATCAAGCACTCAGACGAGTATTGTGTGTACAGAAGAGTTATCTTGAGAAAGTCGCTGTCACTCTGTCATTATTGAATCAAAATGTCTCAACACAAACTAACTGTCTTGACCTTCGAACATTTGAATAAACTATTTTTTCATAATATGCAACTCTCCAAATTATCAAGCTTCTTTCACCATTTTGTTTCATGAATCTGCTGAAGCATTTCTTCGTACTGATCACGAAAATAACAAAATATCTTTGAAACCATCAAAATTAAAACCCTTTAGAAATAATTTTGCTTTTTTTTTTTTTTTTTTTTTTTTCTGTTTCCTACTGAAATATGTTCGAATATGTATTTCTCAACCCCTTAATTCTGCTCCCTTCGAGTTAAGGAAATATTTATTTGTCTTTTAACGAACACATATCTTAGTTCCAAACTCTTCTATGCATTATTTTGAAATGTAATATGAAAATTAGGATGAGTTCTTAAGCAAAGTCGGCCGCTGTAGTTTGGTGGTCCTGGTCGCGGACTCGCGGCCGGCGTTTTTCATCGAATCGTGTGTTCGAGTCTGGATGCCACAAAAGATCCACAATGTAGCCGGGACTGATGTACATTGAATATGTGGAAGTTAGATGGAGGTGCCAACTCAGATATCGTCCTCGTCACTTGACCGAGATTCAAAATTAAGAGTAATTGAAAAAGAATGTTGCAATAGCTCCCTCGTGTTGCTTCTAGTGCGACGTTAATGAAACCTAACTAATCTTAAACAAAGTTTTTTTTTTCGGAGCCCACTTTAATGTTAATTTTTCGAATATTATAAAACACAGTGAAAAATGTATCAGTATTGGACAATATTATAAAACACACTGAAAAATGTATCAGTATTGGACGAATTTCCTAATATTTTTGTACAATACATAATTAGAGACAGTTTTGCGGTTTTCTTTCGAATAAATAAATATATATATATATATATATATATATATATATATATATATATATATATCTTACTATTTTATGATTTAAAAAGCTGTACTATTTCCTAATACATAAACAACTTTTTTTTTTATTGTTTAAAATAGTGAATACCGTACTTGTAGGCTTCAACGAAATGTAAGTCCAGTAAACGCAGGGAAGTAATAAAAATATTGACATTCGCATTTTTTGTTTTTGTTTTAAATTCCTTTTGGACACCCTATTCTACGATTTATAGTACTTATTTTTTATGATTGCTTATACACTACATTTACTGTTTAATTAACACCTTGTAAGTAAATCATTTATTGTGTTTCTAAAATTTTATTCGTGTGTGAATGTGCGCTTAATTTTTTTCATCATATGCTGTATTTTTCAAAAATGAATCATGTAGTTGAAAGCGAGTAAATGGAAATTTTGAAATCTGAGGCATCATTTTTGTTCAAAATCTTATGAATTTTTGTTTCAATACACACTTTTGGAGATGTCTCGTAGGCATTATGAATTTACAAGTAATTTATACAACTATTTTAGTACAGTACACGTTCGAGACAACGACACTGTCTTATTAGCTATTTTGCCGAATTATCGAATGTCAATATAGTTTTTAACGTAAATACCAAAGATAAATCCTTCTTGATAAAAATTTAAACGATTAAAACTAGTATTTAATGTGTTTACGCACATTCTAAACTTTTGTTGACGATATAAATAACCGTCAATGTATTTCGCCTTTCTTCAAACTACAATATTAAATTCAAGTATTGAACATTAATTTCATTGATGATGAAAAAACATTGCGCAAAAGAAAAATTAATATAAATTGTGATAATCTATGGTAGAAAAATACACCTGGCCAGAAAATTACACACTATATGGCAAGAAAAAGTACTTGTCTGTTAATGTCAACAAACGCCCCATTTTACCGGGAAAAAAAGAAAGTGAACGGTCGATCGGTGCCGGATCAAAGAGCGATTACTGTACAATGAATTTTCTTGAAAGTTTCTGGATGATAAATTAATCGATGCTTTTTAAATTATGATTATTATTCACTTTGAAAAATGTAAAATAATTCTATTGTAAAATGAAAAAAAAAAAAAAAATTGTGTCTCTTAAATTCAGAAAAAATTTCTTTTTAATATAAATGCTTACTCTTTCTTAACATTGAAATTAAAGTTCTCGATTAATTTGGAATCAAATTCTATTTATCATACGACGTGATATGTACATATACCGGGAATCTTAAAATAATTTTCATTTTCAGTTAAAATTCAAATCCCTCGTCAAATTCCTGTTTCGAACTGAAGTAGTAATTCCTTTAAGTACGAACGGAAACATAAAACTTAAGATTCCCTCCACTTTTTGTTAGCGTAACATTCCAAGTATAATAAAAGCTTTGTAACAGAGCAGAAATAATTAATATGGCGAGTTTCATGGCTGTAAGTTTGAATCGAGTTATAGGTTCAAGTCCTGCTTAAACTAATGAACCGTCTGGAGAGGCTACGCGTCAATTAGAACTGAGCCTCAAAGTCCCTACAGTGCGTAATACTGATGTTGGAAGAAGGAGATACTATCTCAGATGTTGCCCTCTTCACTCATTTGTCACACCGTGGTCCAAAATGTGTGTCATCGATAACTGTCGTGTGTAGATGTTAAGGAAATTCAAACCAAACACTTATTTCTCTCTATTAAAAGTGACTATTTTGTAATAATAATTGATGACATTTGATAAATATTTTAAATCGTAAGTAAAAAAAAAATTACGTTAGATTTTTCTAGCAGAAAGGATAAAACCTTAAAAAAAATCATACGATAGTTCAAATACATAAAAACTCTGAATATATCAGATTGATACCCTTTTACATATTGTTGCAATCGTTATTATTTTGAATGATGCTGACAAAATACTTATAATATCGAGCAATAAATGTCATTGTGCTCTCCACAAGTTGCTCAATGAGTTGATGTAATCGGCGTAACTATTGCATTTACAAAGTAGTCGTAAATATGATTGTTGCAAAACTTTCTGAATAGTCATTGCATTTTTTTTTCTTATTAATTTTTAAATTATACAATTTCTCATTTAAACTAGAATAGACAATACATGCTTTGTATGTGTGTGGTTATTGTTACTAATACATTCATAGTCAATAGTGTCATCCTACTTATATGTAAATAGCTAAATACAACGGCATAAATATTTTAAAATACTACGACACAGCAATTATAACTTATGATATTGGCACACATGAATATACTTTGAATTTCTCTTACACTGACTTGTGAAAATTTTCAAGCGTAAAATTGTGTGAATTCTCCTTACAGTATTGTCTAGAATCTACGCTGACAAAATAATATAATTAATTTTAGTGAAAATATATCTTCACTGAAATTCCGTTATGTGTTTGTTTAATTGCCTATAATACCACTAATTTATTTCTTACATAAATCAAACATTCGGAACTCTGCTATTCCTGTATAAATTAACCATTTAATAATTTCTGAAAAGTTTTATTTTCCCTGTAGTCTGATAAGATATCCTTTACTCATATTCCTTGCTGGGTTTATTGTTTTATTTTTCAATTTCTTTTCTTTGCCTTGCTTATGCTTCTTTATATTTTCTCTCCTTTTTTTTTTTAATCTTAAAATAACTTTTAAACCATTATTTCTTAAGTTTTTACTTTTATATTTTAAAAAATTTCTAGGAATTTGCAAAAATTCGTTCTGTTTCTCCTTACTATTCATATCTGAGATTAAAGACCGACAGGGCTAAGAGCTCTAACAGCCCTTCACGCGATGATTTTCAATTTTCTTTTCTTGGACTCTGTTTTACTTCCAGAGATCTGGAGATATCTTTAGCCACTATTGCTGCGAAATAGGTAATATTTAGGGTGTTGATATTGTTCTTAGTTTCATAGAGTTCTTAGTTCTTCTCTTTATCCACCCTTGCGTTTCTTTCCTAAAATGCTGTATACTGAACTCTAGCGTCACATTAACTCTTTGAAATTAATAACGAATAAGAAAAAAAATATATATGTAAGGTTGTTGCATTATCTCATGATGCTAAATTCTTAGTTCAAATGAGCTAGTGATATTTGTGTTATCTCCCATCGCACTTGCCAACGAACCTACAAATCATAAATTTAATGCGAGGGAGTGTCAAGCTTTCAAACCAGGCGAATTTCGAGCTTTTTTGCAAAAGTGAAAGGAAAAAAAGCTAGGGAAGATAGACTTAATGTAATAAAAGCTGAAATGTTAACAAGATAAGGCTTCATATTTCTAGTTACGATTGGTTGACTCGCTTAACTACATAAAGATAATGGTAATAAAAAAAAATAAGTTAGCATCCTTGGAATAGCAGGAATTCAGTCTCCCTTATAGCTAATAATTTCTACGACTAGAGAATTAATTTTATGAGAGAAAATTTAAAAAAAGGATGTGCGTGTATGTGGTAAAATGAAATTTTCGTCTCATTAGAATGTTGTTAGCGTTAGAATACCTTTGCACACTTTATCATCAGCATAAAGAATGTAAATTTTATTTTTTAACATTTCTTTACTATATATATATATATATATTGTTCAGTGAAGATAGAAAAGTGTCATAACAACAAAACAAAAAAACTCTATAAATTACAATTTTAAGCATATCTTTTTCAGTTTTAAATTATTTTTTTTTCGAAATTAATATAGTTATACATATTTTTTTTTTTTTTTGAAAAGTGTGTTTTAAGTTGAAAATAAAATCACGTACCCAAAATTTTGTTTGCATTATTTCTTATTTATAGCAATCTCTTATCCTTCATTCATTTGATATAATTTAAAAAGAATTATTGATGTATATCTCTTATTATACAACATGTTTACTTAATTTTTCCTCTTATCTTTTTAAAATTAGATTTTAGGGAGGTCAGGGGCTATTTGATAAAAGTAATTTTAATATGAACTATTTGTAAAACAAAGATACATCATCGCGAATACTTCACTTACAAACATCTCGGGTCATGAATTCCTATTTGAATGTGAATAATTAATGCTTAGGGGTATTGTTAAGGTTTAATAATTACTAAGAATTCACCGAGATATTTGGATAACATTTATTCTGCATATTAATTGATCCTTATGTACATAATGTTATAAATTACATCTATTTATGTTGATCTGTTTGGTTTCAAGCAGCCGTTGATTGAAGTAACTGATAGTATGAAGAAGATATAGTTTAATTTACAAGTTTCTACAATGACGGCTTTCGAAAGGTAAAAAACGCTGGGAAAAATGTATAACTCTGGATGGTGACTATGTAGAGAAGTCTTATAAGAATAATAAATAAAAATAAAGTTTCTATCTTAATTATTTTCCAATACCTCGGAATAATAACTAAAATTTTACGACGCTGTTGGGTTTTTCAATCTACGGTTTCCAGAAACTAAATAAATCGACATTAATAGCTGTAATTTACAACATTGTGTACGTAAGAATAAATTTTTCCAAATATCTCGGTTACTTCTTGTAATAATTAAAGTTTAATGATACCCCCTCGTAAATTGAAGCATATGTAAACAGTCTACGTCTTCACCTATTTCTAGAATTCCACTGTCAGTTTCTAAAGCGAATGCTTTCTCTCTCTTTTACTAGTGCACCTACGGGTGTATTTTTAACCTTAAGAAGTTTCATTACCAGTTTAACAAGCACTGGGGAAAGTTTTTCTTTTTATATGACATTGTGTGGGATGTGAAATATAAGATGAGCATCTTCTCGAAGCAGCTGAAACATTACTGACTGTGGATGCTTTTGTTTATAAATATTGGATGGTTTTTATAGATAGTACTTTTTTTCTCCTAATTCTTCTTTCTTTACAAGTATTCCTTTTGGTTCCGAAGAGTTCTGTGCGAGGAGAGAGATACTATCTTTTAACACCCAAGTCTTCTCTAGGATCCATCAATCTAGTACTTGATTAGTAAATGTTTAAAACTATGTTTCTCAGCCGTTCCCATATTAAAGTGTTGCAATTGCTTTCCAGACTTTTATGGTGTTGTATTTTTGCTCTGCGGAACTCAAGCTTGGAGCTCAAATGCTCTGTTCCGAAGCGTGAAGGTAAACAATGAACTAAATAAATAAAAAAAAACCTTCAAATCTGCTTAAGGGCAAAATTCTTGCTGCATCTGGGAAGGACGAGCTATTTTTGCACACCTGCCACTGAATCGCTCGAGGGTTATTCTCGTCCTTAGCCTGGGGTCTGTCTCGTGTCTTTGAACTCTGACACAGTCGACCCGGCAAAGGTAAAGCACGGATTGTCGCTATTTTTAAGCCAGCTTAGCTCATGTGTTAAAAGTGTGTGGTAAAAATTTCATATGGTTAAACTGTGTGTACATATACGTTTTACTCTTACTCATTTCTATTTCTTACTTATTTAAGGATAGTGTTTTAAGTGAGCGATGTATTGAGAATATTATGAACTGTATATTTTAGTAAATGGAGTATTGTATAAATGCATGTTCTAATTACAGAGCACTACAAAACATTTAAAATAAATGAAATTTTCTTTCTTAAACTATATTGGCAGAGAAAGGATAGAATTAATTACATTCTTAAGAATTTTTGCATAACAGAAAATACTTTTGAGCCCTATATTTTCAATAATTGCTTTTTATATTGGAATTAAAACTATTCTACCATCTTATGCAAATACATTCATTTTATTTAGTTTCTTCTTGCACTAAATGCAATTTTTGTATCAAATTTTCTACCATCTATTTGGTTAGGTAACGTTTTTCTTTACTATTAAGCTTTGCATATGACTTTGGGAATTGAAATTTCCATCAATGCAATCGAATTGCACCTACAGCTATTGTGCTGACGTGTTTTACATCATTTGTGAACACGTGACCTGATAAAGCATATTGATGCTTCTTATATTCGAAAAACCTATTAATTTTAGTTATCCCCTCGCAACCTTCAAATATACCCCTTTCTGGTGACGAGTGTGAAACGCAAATCTTCCCCCCCCCCCCGCCCTCAAAGTGAATCCAACCAAGCGAATTGAACACATAAATTAAACAGAGGCATGAAATTTGATACGTGAGAGACAAAAGATTTAAGTGAAAATTTGAGCCCTTGGACAAATTTGCAGTATTTCATTTTCATGTGTAAATTAATGTTAACAATTCTATCCAAACAGCCTCGTTACCGTGAAATAAACATTTAACTACTTTAACGGAGGGAACGAGATTTCTTACAATGAGAATATGCATAGGCATGTGTCGAAATTGCTTTTTCGCATTTTCTAAATAGTTTCGATTTAAAATTGTTTGATTATCAAGATGAAATGTTAACAAAATCCTGATCTCCTATGCAATATATAATTTTTCTTAATATATTCTACCAATGTATTAACAAATCTTCAAGGAATATAATTTTTTTTTTTAAAAAAATCTGAACTTGAAATATTTTGTTGTATTAATTTCATCTACAATTTTTTCCAGAAATATTCAGAGCAATATTCCCCCCCCCCTTTTAAAATAAGTGTCTGAAAGCGTGAAACACATGTAAGTATTTTTAAATATAAATTTCAAAACCTTTCCGTAACATGAATCTGGAATACGGAAAATAAGTTTCTGCAATGGTTTATGAGCCCTAAATTATTGCAAACACCATCTTCTAGAATATTTATCTAATATAAAGTATATCTCTTATTAAAAATATCTTCAAGAAATTTATTTCTAATACAGCAGGAACGCATACGACTAAAATTCAATCTCTCCTCTTTTTAATGGCCTCGGTACTGACTAATCATGGTCACAAACTCATGGTCGGTATTCCTTCTGTCGAGTCGTGGGCTCGAATCCTGATCCCACTGAAGACCCCTCGTGTAGTGAGTCTGTTGCACCTTAAATCTACCCCTCAAGAACTTACTTTCTTGAGGTAAGTACAGTCATCATGACCCCGAGGTACCCTACAGATCATTTTCTTTCCCATGGTTTTTACTGTATATGGTAACCACTAATGACGCACCTTCGGGATACCCTAGAGATCCTTCTCTATTTTCACCCCTCTTTTTAGTCAACAATCCCCCCTTTTTTCCATCTTTCTTTCGTTTAAATCACAATTACACTTGGTTTGGCGTAACATAACCACGTTTGGCTCTTGTGAGCCACAAACCCAATTTTCACTCACTCGCATACGTTAAATCTGTAAAAGCACGAAGCCCTCATGCAGAGATGATGCGGCAGTTCGGAGAATGGAGTTTCAGCTCAGATGTCGTTTCGAAATTACAAGGTATATCGCCAACAACTTTCGCATTGCTTCTAAGTGCACGTTAATAAACAATCAATCAAATCTCCTTTCTTTTATATTTTGATTCTAAGTACAACGAATTATTCATTTTTATGCAAAAGTGTTAACTATTAATTTATCTTTTTAATTAAAAAGTTTAATTATAATCCTTCCAACCTTCTACTATATATCCAATTTGTAAATTAAAAATCATTACAATTCCTTATTAATATAGGGTGAATACTTTTATTATTGAATGCACGTATCTGTGTAATTTTATACATTTTATATATTATCCTCTAATACCATGAAATCCGGAATAGACAAGGTGTTATATATTCGATGTATGAAATAAAATGTGTCCCAAGATTGGATTACTTTCATTAAGTGGCAGATAAAATATAAATATAATATGTAATACATTTAAAATAAAAATAAAAATGTTTTTACTCTAGTAATTAAAACATACAAAATTATCTCGCATAGTTCTGAAGTTCTTATTTCAATTTTAAAGACTGAAATAAAGTTTATTTATATATAAGATTTCAGAGTGATTTTTCTATCCATGCATTTTAATCCGGTGACTCACAAAACAAGTTTTATCTTGTTTTTTCGAACTTAAGATCCGTGTTAATTATGCGAAATTGGTAAGCTGAGCCTGACTGGTAAACAGAAGATTATGCGAATGTGTTCAATTAAGGCTACAGTGATATAGAAATTGGTATTTAAGTAATGGCTCTGAGGAGATGCGTGAAAGTAAAAACTAACTATTTAAGATGGATTACCGGATCACTTCTGGCATGGTAGCCTAATGGACATGGTCATAAACTTGCGGCTGGCGTTTCGTCGAGTCATGGGTTCGAGCCCTGATGTCACAAAAGACCAATCGTAGAGTGGGTCTGATACATGTGAAATCTGTTGAGCATCCAAGTCCTCCCATCATAGCGTAAAAGTTTGGAGAGGGTGGTGCCAGTTCAAAATTACGAGGTCAGTAGCCTGTAGGCCGTCGTGTTGCTTCTCAGTGCGACGTTAATGAAGAATCACTCCCTCCGGAATCACATTACATGAGCCTCTTCTTTGTGTCCATTTATAAAACTGACAAGTTGATGATAAATAAATGCCGGGAGTCCATAAGGTTTTTGGCCGAATAAATTCATTGTGCAGCTTTGAAGTAAAGGTTCAATAGATTAAAAATATCATTTGAAATTTTAAAAATGATAATTAATTAAATGTATTGGGTACCCAAAATTTAATTGAAAATGTTTTGTACGTGAGTGATTTTAGGTTGAAAATTTATTCAAAATTTAATGTATTTAATTTTACTGCTATTTATTCGTTTCAGAAAATGCATCTTTATTGTGAGCTTTGAATAAATATAAGTCAAAAACAAATCCAACTATCTTTGAATTTTTTCCTTGAAAAGAGAGTTTTAACTTTATAATATCACTGTACAAATATAAAAGTTATAATAAATGGTTTTTTTTCTTAAAATGTTTAGATGTATAGTGGTGAAAATGGGCTCACGCGAACGTTCAGTAGACCCTTAAGCTATATAAGGAACCGTAAGATCATGAATTTCGTGACCGGCTATATTCAGTCGAGTCACATGTTAGAGACCTGCTTACTCCAAAAACTCATCGTAGGGAATAACGAGGGAGGTAACGCGTTAAATGGAGCTGAAATTCAAAGTCCCGACGTAATGTAGAGGTTAGGAGATTGAGGTACTAGCTGAAGTGTTATCCTCATCAATGACCCGTGGTTCAGAAGAACGAAGTATCTCGCCGATCAAATCATAGATTTTCATATAGTTATTCTAAAAGTTTATGATAGCTAATTTTTTTAATAGTTTCGTACAAAATTTTATTTCATAATCATGTAACATATATATTTTCTCATTTCTACTTGATAATTTGACAATATATAAATATGCTAGAAGCTACACTGAATGCACATTTATTAAGTTTGAAAAGAGTAAATAAATTACACATGGGCGCTTCAAAAATATGCAAGTCAATTTCCTTTATAAACTAGTTTTAATTTTACATGACTCTACGCAATTTAGGTGAAGTCACTCTGTCTTTTGCGGTTGAAATAATTCTTGCAACCTATCAATGAAACCATCAATGTTCATTCTTTGAAATCTAATGAAATTGGAAGCTTAGCCTTTGGAGCCTAATCAAAATGAAATGAGATATGATTTTTCAAAAACAATTTTACACCAAAATTAGTGAAAGTTTTAAGGAGGTGAAAAGATAGTCATAATTTATATTGTTTCCAGGGCAAATTCATTTTTCTACAGTAATAGGGACTGTCAACGACCGGCGATGCTTAAGAAGAGTCGCATGCTCGAGTCCATATCCCACTAGACTCTTCTTGCAATATAATGAAGGCTTCTATTTGATAAATAGAACTTAGCTTAAATGTTCTCACGTGGTGTGGGGATGAAATTAGATGAAGGGGGTCGACACTAGACTGTGGTTCAAAATTACAAGATCTGTTGCCAATAGCCTTTGTGTTGCAACATAAATTCAAACTTTAATTTATTCTTTACTTAATTTTAACTTTAATTTCTATGTTTTAATTGAGCAATGTACTGAAAAAACTTGATCAGAAGAAAAGAAGTTTATTCAACGCACAGTTGGTAAACATATTCTATTTCATAACTTGAAATAGAAATGGTATGAAAACGAAGTAAATGATATTCATTTTGAATGCTATTTGTAACTATTTTCATTTACATTGTTTTTCTTATCAGTGTACTTTTTTTTTTCAAATGCGATTGATAATTCAAATATAAAGTTAAGAGAGAGAGAAGAGTATGTGTCATAAATTATGCTAACTAGTTGAATTATCCTAAATATTTGCATAAATATTTTTAAACAAATGATGACGTAAATTAATATGGACTGGCTTCTTTTTTTAACGAAATTTTCTAATAGTGTAAATTTGGAACGCAATTCAATTAATTAAGAATATTACATATATTATTTTACAGTTTGCAACTATCAATCATATTCATCAATCATTTGCTTTTATGCATAAAAATATAATTTTCTAAAGCTTTTTCAATTTAATTTACAAACTTGTAATAATCAATAAAATTTACCAAATTCACTCTGAAAAACATTCTCACTTCCATTACGATGAATTAAATCGTTTAAGCTTGAGAGGTAGCATTTAAGATTAAAAAAATTTTATAAAATTTTTAGTAATTAATAACTTTAGAAAATATTTGCATACTGATTTTATTTCTTAATTTCACACACACACTCAAGCGTACTCCTACTTTTTGTACTGTTTTTTTTTTATTTGGACTTAACAATATCTAAATGATATTTATTAATTCTAATACGTCTAAACATTCTGTGTGTTTTATTAAAAATATTGAAAATACGCATAAGAAATTAAATTTATAAAAGAATTTATATTTTATACGTATGAATTAACAGCTTTAATGTACAATCAGTCGCATTTATTTTACATTGAAAACAAATGCATGCATTTGATAAGCAGAAATCTATTTAATTATCTATTTTTATTGTTCTATGACTCGAAATGTGTCGAATTATTTGTTATTTATAAAACAGATGTGAATCCGATTATAAATGTTATTAACCTAGTGAAAAACAGTTACGTTTTTGTTTTCAACATATTTTATAAATGTATTGTCATTTTTTTGTTTAGTATACTTTAACAATTACACCTAAGATTATTCATAAATTGGAGAAATCATACGCAATTGTATAAAATGAATCATGGAAAGTGAATCCAAATTAATGAAACAACTATCATAATATTTTTTTTTTTTTTTTCACTTTTATAATTCCTCATTGTTAAGCCATCTTTTGATGACATTTTAATCATGACTTTTAGATTAAATATAACTTTTATTTATAATTAACTGTCTTTTTTGCCTAAATAAAATATCGATTAATTCATTTATGTTGAAATGTACCATAAGAATTCTATGGGAAATTTTCAGTTTTCAAATTACATTCTATAAATAACATTTATTCCATACACACATAATGCATTTGTTCGTACATATAAGCATACTTGGAGATTTATTTGATTTAATTTCCATTATTGTATAACTATCTTGCTATTATCAATAATGTGGAATCAATTTGCAATGAACGATCACAAGCTGCTAAATTAATTGAAAACATGTTTTATATTTATATATTTGTTTGAAATTTCTTTTAAGAACATATTTAGAACTGTGTTTGAAAGATCTGTAACCAAAACTAATTATTTAATTACAAAGTTCTGAACGTGTCTTTATTAAAACTTTAAAAAATAAAAGTTTTTATCAAGTGGCTTGCAACTCTGAGCTTCCGATTTCAGAAATGTATAATTGATGAGATATTATTTCTATGTAAAAACACTTTTTCCGAGTTTAAAAAGAAGTTAAAGAGCTTTATAATAATTATACTTTAAAAAAAGATTTCTTGTGCTAATTTATCCAGTTTGAAAGAAGTATATAATCATTTAAGGACATTTTTTACTATATAGCTTTAGTCACGTATTCCTCTTTCCTGTGGTAACCTTTGCAGCTACAACTTTTTAAGACGAACTTTCTTTCCAAGTCTTCAATATGACACGCCCAGTCCCCCCCCCTTTAATAACTAGTTTGAGCTGCAGATCACTTGGTCCCACTTATGAAGAACCACCCTATGTAATATTGAATCTCCATATGATTAATCTGAAATCGATACTTTTTTATTTTCGTTTATAAGAGATACTAATCATATTTGTGTCGTACAAAACCCTGTTTTAAGCAGAATGTAAGGTGTTACTTAGTGTTTAAAATAACTTTTGTGAAATATTTTTTATTTCATATCTTTCCCACTCAAAATTGCTAATTTAAAGTTTTAGTTTAAAGTTTAATTTAGAATATATTATGTTTTTTCATGCATTTTAATTTTCTTGCTGAGCTACTGTAATTAATTAAAATTAAAAAAAGAAAATTCTGTTAAACTTGGATTTTGTAGTACTTTAACGTATTGTTAACAATCTGTTTCATTTGTTTTTTAAAAAAAAGTAATCAAAAGTCTTATTAGTCAAATATGTCATTGATCTTCATTTGACATACTGTATTTCTCTTCTTTTCTACTCCTTTTTGTCGAAATTAAAAGTTTATTTTCGGAATACATGGTGTCTTAAATTTTCTCAGCAGCTGTTACCTTTTTTATTTTAAAAAAAAATTTCGCTAAATAGGGACATTAACTTGCATCAGGTAGTGTAATGATTTTTCTATGTATTTTATATATACAGCTTCCATTTTTTCCCCACAATTTATATTTTCTGTGTTTCTCGATGTCTCACCAATTAGAAATAACCGTAATTAGTACATTTTCGATTTATTTTGTTAAATGAACTTTGCCCAATTTTAAAAGTTTGTGTATAATCTTAAAAAGTGTTTTTTAAACTTGATTCACTTTTTATAAGTTAAAATAACTTTAAAAAGGCTTAAGATTTTACTTAGGGCATCTTCTATATATCATTTTTAAATAATGAACTTCGGAACATAAGACGAGAAAAAGAATGATATTATACATTGGCTCTCTTTCTCTTTTTTTCAACTTACGTTCTGAAGTTTATTATTTGATATTTTGAAGGAATATATTGGCTTACTTTTTCTTTCCTCTCTCAGAAATAGTTTATTCCAAAACATCATGTAAAAGTTTTTGATTCACAACAAATATGTATAAAACTCATATCTGTGTTTCTCTTCTATTTTATTCGGTTACTGTTATTCAATCTATTAGATAAATTGCTTTTGCTCAAATACCATCATGCGGAAATAATGTATGTCTCTTTGCATTTTTATACTGTTATTGGAAGATTCAATATTTTTATGTGACTTATAACTAAATATTGTGCGCATATTTGCAAATATTGTTTTTTGAAATCTCGATATTTTTGGTACGATTCTTGTATTGGAGCTTTAATCTCGTTCTTGTTTTGCGGAAGGATATGATAGTTAATCTCAAATGAAATGTATAAAATTAACTTCGTCCAAAATCTTAAAATATCTTGCTCTTCATGTAATAGTTTTAGTATGGATTAAAAGAGTGTAATTAATCAAAATTTGTATGTAAGCAATTCTAGTAAAAGTCATTTTTGTAGTGTTGTTTGTATAAAATTAATAGAAGTTTAATTTCTTATTTGCGGTGAAACAATATATTTATAAGTGTTTTTCTTCTTTCACAGACTGCTTTTTCAAGATCGTTGTACAATTTTTTCGGCCTCTATTCCTGAGAAGGTTTTCAACAAATATGGTGCCGCATTTGCCATGACATCCCTTACAAATGGTCCAGTTATTTCATCTACACTAGGTAACTAATTTTTCATCCTTGACATTTATTCTGTGGATGTATTTAATCTGAAAAAAATTAACATTTATTTCCGATTCTGGATTAAAGGAAAAATGATTACCTTGCATTTTGTTACTTTTTGCTGGAAATTCATAAAAATAGGATTTAATTCATGAAAATCATACATGGAATTTGGGACATTCAATATGAAATTTCAAATTGTTTTGCTCTAAAACATCCATTTAAAATGGTATTTCGGAATTCGTGTCACTAGTGTAACACGATATCGAATCAGCTGATGAAATTTACGGTATCGAATCTTCGATTTAGAGTTATGTTAGAAATTAATATTAAATTCTGAATGGAAAAAAACCAGAGGAAGAAATATCTCCGAATAATTCTATAAAGTATTTATATTTTCGTAACTAGATAATTGTACCAGTTACATAGTTTTAACCAAAACTTATTTGGGTAAAATAAAAGAAAAAAAAATACAGATCTAGTGCTAGGAGCACATAAACGCGACCGCACATATCTTTGGATAATAAAACTTCAAAATTTTGATCTTCTATCTTGGAATTCTTGTTAGTATTTTTCGCGTAAAAAATATTCCTACGTTTCCCACTAGTGTGATATTAATCTAACTTCAAGATCCCTTTGCACTTCGTTGTCTCCGATAATGTGACATTTAAAATATGAACTTTAAATCCACTGTCGCTGCTACGGTGACACATTTGTTTTGCTTACTTGAGCGCTTTTGTATAAACTGATGCGCGTGTTTCTAGCTGTAACTTCATCTAACAGACAGGAAAAAGACGTGAAACTAGAACATTTTGTGATAGGCCCCCGTTTAATACCGCATGCATTTGGTTGATTATTTTCAAAATGTAACTAAGAAATAAATGTTTTGTTTCATTGCAACAACCGTATTTTTATATATATATATAAAGATATATATATATATATATATATATATATATGTGCATTTGTAACTAATATAATGCTGGAATTGTTGATGTACTATATGAGTCACTAGGCTGGAGGGCAAAACGTTAATCGAGAAGAATATTAATTCTGCTGGAGGGAAGTGTATAATTCTTTTGTAATAAATTAAAAGATTAATTTCGTAATAAAGTGTAAAACTATGCTGCACCGAAATTATAGTGTAACAGTAATAACTGGTGTAACTTGTGTTCTAACATTGTAGTTCGATAATATATTTTGGCCACTGTAGTCAAGTGGTCATGGTCGAAAATTTTGTGGTCGGCGATGTTCAAGTTCTGATTCCATCTTTGAGTCATTGTACTGGTAATTGGGGTCTGCTGCATTGTAAGTGGAGATGAACACTAAGTCCTCACAGGGTATGGAAGTCAGGAGAGTAAAGTACAAGCTTAGGTACTGTACTTTGTCTCTCTCTTTCTCTCTCTCTCTCTCTCTCTCTATATATATATATATATATAATATTTCTGTATTTTTCGACCATGAAATTTAGAATATTATCTTATTATGAATCTCCCTATGCCCTTTTAATCTTCAAAGCTTAGTGTTTTAATTTTACTCCAAGATTTGTCGTTAAAAAAAAAAAAAAACCTTTCTGAGTTTATAAAAATACATTTAAAAAAAAAACTTTTTCATTGTTAGCCTTTCGTTTACTCTCGTTTATATAAAAGTGAACACATCTACAATTTTCCTTATAAATAATTAATTAATTATGAAAAAAAGAAGGAAACATATACACGTTTCTAAATGTATATATTTATTATGTGTTGTAAAATCTTACTTACCAATTAAGTAATTAAAATTCTATGTGGGTTTTTTTCTGATCAGTTCAAGCATTACTTTAATACTCATTAATATGATATTCTATGGAAATTATTTATAGGATTTCAAGGATAAGAAAGCCAGAATAACTTGAATTTATGCACTTTAGGAATTTTTTTTTTTTTTTTTTTTTTGCTGGTCAGTGCTGACTTCATTGTTTTTCCTGAATTTGATGACGCTTTACCTTGGTTAGAAATCGTAACATCAATCTGCGTTTGTAGGCCAGACAACAATTGTATGGTTGTATTATCATGACAAAATGCTTATCTGTTTTAACCATTTGAGCAGAACTATGGCCTTGTATTTTTTAATTTATGTTTTATTTTATTATTATTTATTATTATTATTATTTTGAGAAAAATACTTCATCCCTAAAAATCTTCATTAAGAGTTTTTACTGTTTTGAAAATTTCTTTTGCTTACATTGATTCATTTTTTTTACAAAATTCGACCTTTATACAAAATAAAATAACACTTCTAAGCGAAGTTATATTTAAAAATATGGATATTGTATAATTATGATTAAACTTTAATATTACTTCGTACCACACTGGTGCTCCACATATGCTTTTGATGTGGCATTTCATGAGTTTAATTTTTTTTTTCTTCAGTATTATCATTCAAAGAAAACAAATTAATTATGAAAGCACTTATAGTAGAGTTTCAGTTTATGAAATTTATGAACAATTACTCGATGTAAAAATCAACAAAATTTTTACATCGAGTAATTGTTTTATCCTTTTGATTTTGGTCAGAATACATTTATTTTTTTATCTATACTATTGTAGGTTATTTTTAAATTATACTTTGCATATCAAAGCTATTTTAAAAACAAAATTTGTGTTGCAATGTTCATTCTTAGCAGATGTTCTAAGCACTTTACTTGTTCTTTACATGCAAGTTGATATCCGGAAAGTATTTTTGTTTAGCTCTATGTTGCTGTTACAGAAAAATTTAAATAATTTTTAGTTTCATGAGAAAAATTTCTCTTAATCTTTTCCCCCAAACTTCTTTCTTGAATGAATATATTATGTCTTAACACAAAACAATATTTTCTTTCAGTCTGACATTTTTATGACTTTTAATGAATTCCGCCTACTATATAACTGTCAGAATATAATCCAGATTTACCTATAGTTGCCTAGGAAAATGAAAATTACAGTTCTCTATTACGCATTTTTAGCACCCATGGTACCCAGTGGTTAGGGCAGTGAGCTACGTGAGCAGCAATATTCAATTCAACTGACACTTTTGTGTCCTATTTGCATTAAAGAACGTCAGGCGGATGGAGGCTTACGCACATTAAGACTATCTTTGCCTAGTTTCAAAGAGCCCCATTCAAACTTGGACCACATTTCCAAAGAGAATTGTTCCAGTTTTCACATAAATATGAGACGTCGTAACACAAGCATTTTTGTTTATTATTATACAGTATTCTTAAAATTTAAAAACATTTTTAAAAAAATATAATTTTTAACTTGAACACGTAAAGCTCATTTAGCATTACAACATCGAAGACAAGTTTTAAACACATTTTACCCCTGAAAAAATGGATTAACTCGTATTCAAATTAAGTAGTATAATAAAGTTTACTATTCTCTGAAGAATAGCTAAGTCAGAAAATAATATTACTGTTTGAATGTTTTTCATGGAAAAAAGTGTTCAGATTATGAGTACAGTTCTTTAACATTACGTGAAGACGTCATTAAATAGTCTCAAATTTTTCGTGTGGCGTAGAATTTGGAGCAATGAATACCACCTCAGATTTCGCCTTCGTCGCTTGAGCGTAGTTTAGAATATAATCTTCGTCGCCAAAACAGCCCTCGTATAACCTTAAAGCAAGGTTAATTCCAACCAATCCAACTCACTCAAAGCCAGCTTTCAGCAAAAATGACTAAGTATCATAATTCTTTTCTTGCCATTTACAATGCTTTAGTACAAAAACGCATTTGTTAGAGTATAGTTTATGATTTAGTTCTTTCAGTAAAGCTGAATTGGATCCAGATCTGATATCCCAAACAAACCTTTTATTGCTTCTAAAACCCCTGATTAACAATCTTCAGTTTTCTTCTCGGGTAACTCAAAACTGTTTTCATTTCATTCATTTTAGATGGTAGCTGTGAATCTGGAAGCGCTGCATCTTCTGGCCCCCATAGTGACTATCTAGACAGTCCTCAATGTTCTCCACAAAACCTAAATCGTACCTGTGATAGCAAAGCTAACAGTGATGCGGGTGATGTTGGGATTAAAGAGGAGCCTCCCAGTCCGGTAAGTTTGAAGTATATGAAAAACCTTTCATGATGTGAATAATTACACTGGTGTCTAAAAGCTTAACATAATGGTAATTATGTGAGTAATGAAGGAAATCTCAGTTGGAATGGTGGGAAATGTGATATACCAGTGTAAAACGGTCATAAAACAAAACAAAAAAAGAACAATAATTATCTCTTTTATTATCCAAAGAAATTACTTGGCATAAAATGAGTTCACACTTTAGTGAAAAACAATTCAAATATAAAGATAATGCTGCAGTTATATGAGGTGTGTCGTCCCCTCTGACAGCCAGGCACTCTGCACAAAGGTATTCCATACTTGTAGTGACTTTGTGGAGGAATTGTAGCTCAAAAGAGTTCCAAGTATACCGGTGATTCTTTTCTGTGCTGGAACGTAGCTTGGTGGATGCTTACTTCATAGGTACCTCCCAAGTATATTCCACACATGCTCGATAGGATTCAGATCATGTGAATGAGCAGGCCATGGCATGCATTGGATATTACGTTTCAATGCTAGCATGGTGATAAAGCGTTTAATCATGCATAAATATGAAGCCACACCTCGAAACAGGAGAAAGAAATCTATGTTATATTTTAGCAATAACAGACCCCGTCTCAAAGATGTGGTGGTCTGTTCTGCCGTCTAGCATGATGCCTGCCCACCTTCCTCTTGACGGAAAACAATGCCTTTCCGTGATGCTTCCCAGGCGAAAACGAGTTCTATGTTCTCGCCATATCGTTAACCAATGAGAATCGGTGTTCAGACTAAAGTGAGATTCGTCCCTGAGCATCACATTGATTCGTTTTCCAAAGCTCCGGAACTGATGTTCCAAAAGTACAGTTCAAACGGACGCTTTTATGCGTAGATGTGAAGGGAATGTAAACTTCTGGTGGTCTGGTATAGAGACCAACACGATTGAGTCTCCCGTACACAGTCAGGAAACTCATATTCCTGTTTGCGACTGTAAGCGCTGAACCCAGTTCTTTGGCACAACTTTTCCTTTGAAGTCGCGCAATTATTGCCAGATATCATAGAACAGTTGTGACTTTTGGCCGACCTGGTACTGGTCATCGGTTAAAATTTCTCTCACTTTGAAACCTCCGCCATAGTCTTGAGATCACACACTGAGGCATATTCAGAATTCGAGTATCTTCTGTTATAATCGTCCGAATTCGAGCATTCCAACGATTCTTCCATTTGCAAATATATTTAAATGTCGTCTTTGTGCATCATTCGTTCTGTGTTATCGTTAATAACGTTCCTACGTTCATGAATTGCACGAAATCTGTCTGAATTGCTTATGCCAAGTTAACCTGTTTATCTGCTTCCCGATATTTGCAAGTGTTTTGCGCATAAAGACGTCGATTCAAATGTTTTGCATAAAGACAAACTTCACCTTCTATAAATGATTCTCCATAAGTTATTCGAGCAAGTTCATCAATATTTACTCACATTTTTTTCAAACTTTGTGAATTATGTTAAATTTTTGTTCTCTAGTGTACACTTTTCAAATTATAAAAATACATCAAAACTTATTTGATTTTGACGAAATTACCTCCTCCAAAAATGGATTCTTTCAGAATTTCTCATTTAAAGAAAATTTGTATCTGGTCCTATCATTAAATTTTTTTAAGAATTGTAGCTTTTTCTAAGTAGAGCCTCGCATTTTAATTTGAGCCTTAAAGATAAATTTTGTATCCATGACTATTGTCCTTTTAATCCAATTTCATAAAAATAGGAATTTTACGAGTGCGAAACAACCCGCGTATTCTTTCATTATGTTTATCTTTTCAATTTTAAACCTGGTTTGATATACTGAAGTGTTCCACGTATGTTTATTTAGTCACCATGTCACTAATAATGTAAAATACGAAGCTGAAAAACAGTTTAATCTGACATTTTTCCTTTCTAATTTTGAAACTATAATCTTACTCCAAAAATTGGTCAGAAAGTTTAAAATCTAACTCATGGAGGAAGTTCAAAGTAAGAATTAAACTTTTAAAAATTTGAATCAATCACAAACTGCAGAAACGATGCAAATTCAAATACGTGTTTTTTTTTTTTTTTTTTTTTTTTTTTTGTCATATCTGAATAATAATAAATTTCCTTTGGTTTTCAGGTGAGCATAAGTGATGTTTTAAAACTGACGACCGGCCCAGGTCCCTTGGACTTGGGCTCTGGACTCTCATTTTGTGGTACCGGTAAGAGCAGCTCTTGCAGCTCTGATTGGGCTACTAAAGTGAAGGAGTGGCAAACTGCTGAACAGTTGACGAGGATGAGAGATGAGGAGCCTTTACTGAAGAATGGGGGAGATCGAAAATTCAACGAACTTTGTGTTGTTTGCGGTGACAAGGCCTCGGGTAAGATTAGTATTATTTAAATAACCATTTAAACGAATCTATTTTAATTTCTTTCTTTACATGTTTTAACATTATATTTAAGCTGCTATTTCTCAATCCACAGCCTAAGTTTATAACAGCTTCTGTATTAGTTTAATATTTCATTGGAAAGATTATTTTTACTTAGGTTATTTAAAACTGATACAAGATCGAGATTAGAGGATGGAGCTGAAACAGTTTCTCTATATTTCTATAGTACTAATTCTTTCAAAATTCAGGAAACTTAATTAAACAATCAATTAATTAAGTTTTCTGATTCCATTGTGCTGGATAATGGAAACTATTGCTCGTTAAAAAGAACTGAGTCTCGAAATCCTTCACTAGTATGAAATATAGGAACCACTTCAGGTGTCTTCTTTGTCGAAAATAGTTTCTTGTAGTTCAAAATTATAATGTCCGTTGCTAATCGCTCTCGTGTTGCTCTAGTGAGATGTTAATTCAAAATTTACAGTTTTTCTTTCTTTCGATTAGAATTTCATTGCTTTAATGTATGGTATTATATATAAAGCAAAAATATTACTAAAACATAATTTTACGTAGTTTCACAAAATGGCTTCTTTAAGAGCGAAACATCCTTTTATGCTTAATTGTGTCCAAGTGATGATATCTTGCAGTTATACACCTTTGCACATAACTTATTATCGGTCGCATATGTTCACGCTACAGAAAATCACTTTGTGTGATTGAAGAATAAATATATCAGACTTTAAAGGTCTAGAATTGCGTAAACGATTATTCCTTTTCATTTGTATGGATTCAGATATATTTGCGAAAACATTCAACATAACTTGAGTGTTTAACCCTGAATTCTTGCAATATTTTACTTTTTATCATCCTAATTTCTTGTAATGATATAATAAGTTATTTTCACTTTGAAAATCCGTTGTTTGTTGCCAAGATGACTCGAAGGAATGAAATGATTGTTTCAAAATTTAAATGAAGCTATTCAAGATCTACGCAACAGCTGGATGTTGTTCAATTTCTAACATTGAAAAACGCATACAGAAGTTAAGAAGCTCTGATTCTGATCATATAAAAAAAAAACTTCAATCTCTCTCTCTCCTCTCTCTCTCTCTGTATATATATTGTAGAGACTTTTGTCTCATATTTTAAAGTGTTTTATATACTCTGCATTACCTCAAAAATTTTATCCTGAAATTACTTAAAAAGTTAACATTAAAATAAATTTGCTTTTTACTTTCAGTTGCGAAATTTTTTTCTCACGTATCTAATTTAAACGTTCAGCCTATTAACTTAAAAACTGCTATTTAAATAGTTAATTTCTTTTAAGAGCTTTTAATATGTTACTTTTTTAAAATGATGTTTGAGATACTTAGTATTTCTATCAATGTGTAAAAATGGCATTTTTTTTTCATTACATTCATCTACTAATTGATCATTTTTATATTTATAGGGCGGCATTATGGAGCTGTTAGCTGTGAGGGATGTAAAGGTTTCTTCAAAAGAAGCATCCGTAAACAGCTAGGCTATGCTTGCCGGGGCAACCGGGACTGTGAAGTTACTAAACATCATCGTAATCGCTGCCAATATTGCCGTCTTCAAAAGTGCCTTACCATGGGCATGCGTGCAGATTGTAAGTTTGAAGCATTTCTTTCCTCGTATTTATTTATTTATGCTTTGTGTTTCCTTTTATTTATGGCTGGGATTTGGGTTATTAGTTCGTACATTAAAGGATAGCGAATTTCAAAATTTTGGACAAACTTTATTTTTTTAAGCTTTCAAGGAGATTTTGTATTATTTTTTTATGATTTAAAATTGGATATCTTATATTATTTTGGCAAGGAACAGTGAAAACATTATATATAGTCTTATTCCAAAAATATTTCTATCATTAACTTTGGGCATTTTTTTAATATCACTCAGCAGTTGAACGCTAGCTCTTTGACATCATTTACAAATTACTTCAGAAATGAAATTATTAAACATATCCAACTTGTTTTTATACTGAAAAAAATTTATATTATTGCAGTTCATATAAAAACAATATAATGCATTTGCAGTATCTTAATAGATGTATAATTCGTTACGAATCCGTGTTTCATATAATTTTTATCAGGAATTATATGTAATGCATCTCTTAAGATGAAAATTACCGAGATTAATTGGATAACTGTTTCCTAAGTTCATATATTGTCTCCATATTTCCAGCAATGTTAAGATTCCAAGCGGTGTAAAATTGTATAAAATTCATAATGCATAAAAAAAAAGTCACTTAATTTCTCACCCTCTTTGTTCTTCGTTTCTTAAAAAGTACGTGTTACGTTATGGATATAAATAAACTCTGAACATATATAATCACCCCCAAAACCTGTCGTGATCGAGTATGCATTTCACAATTACTACCGCATTCTAAGGCATCAGCAAATTGCGTTATAGTAAACAATATTCCAAGATTTTTACTCAAGATTATTAAGAAAAAGTTGTTACTAGGGCATTTAGGTAATGTTAAATTGTTCATTAAATTTATTTTATATGCACACACAAATATATATGTTTAGTCAGACCCTTTAACTCGCAGTAGTTTTGCCCATGGTTATTAAACCATGTGTTAAGTGAAAAACCGCGTGTTACAGTATTAGTATAAACTGAGCGATAATATAAATTCCAACATCGATATGAATTTTCTTCGTTACTTTTACACTCTTTAGACATTATTTTTAATTATTACAGAAATCGTTTATACAAGAAAAAAAATCTTTATAACTCTTAAAAATTGACCAATAAAAAATTGTGTTGAATGTACATTTAACTTCACTGACCATGAAATAATAAAAAAAAAAGATTCATTAAAAAGTGCTAAAATAATCAGTCTTCTCTTAGCCCCTAATTGCATCTCAAGCAATCTTTTGTTCATCTCCTCGAAGTCGGATTTTTATCTTTCCTCTTTTATGACCAAAATCACCGTCTGCGCTTTACAATTAAGGGGACTTACCATTCTGGTTTCGTAAAAAATTCCTACTGTACCCCTGCGCTTTTTTTTTTACTGGCGCAAGAGCCCCTCGTTTTTAGGCGCGCAAGAAACATTCGACTTATTTCTTTCTTATGTTTCTAATTTCTCTCATTCGAGTAAAACTTTGCTATTGCAAATTAGAACACCATGACAGGCTTATCCCACGATATATAAAATAGAAAGAATGAAAAAAGATATAAATGCCTTCTCTTGACAAAAAGTCCTGACGTCATATGAAAAAAGATTAATCTGAATGCCATCAAAAGGGAGTCATGGTAAAAACGCGAGTTAAGTGGATTCGCGAGTTTACGAACCGTATTAGTTCACAATATTGTATTTGATACATTTCATCGTAACACTTTATCGTTTAAAATATTAATTTTTTTTAAATTTCACATTTCAATTAGATTCTCAAATCTTTAGGGTAAACCCGTTATTAGAAAATACTGATTGAAATTCGTTTTATTTAAAGAATCGAAGTCCTGCAATTTTTCGGTATAATTACTCATTTTTAGAGCAAACATTTCGATCCTCTCTAACGTGAGTTGTGCAGTGATAATTTGACTGATTCTATCTTATTTCCTGTTATTAGCTGTCCAATCTGAAAGGAAGCCAGCAGATTCCAGAGAGAAAACTGTTACACCTCCAATGGCAGCAAGTTCTCAAAGAATTTATGTACGTAAAGATTTTCGATCTCCTCTTGCTGCTTTGCCAACATTCGGCTCTGATAAGGTTTGTCTTCTTCAGTATCCCTCCCAAAACAGCAGAAAAACATTCAAGTATCATTTATTAATTAAAAAGTAAAGATAGCTTTGAGGACAATCAAAAACCCTTGACCTTTAAGCTATAAAAGCTTTATGAATATGCTTCTTATTTTCGGAAATTTTTTTTTTGTATCTCCTACTAATAGTCGTCTACCCTCTAAAAGGAATTAGTATTTACAAAGAACATTAATTTTTAATGCTAAATCATTTTCAATTTTTATAGCAAAAAAAATTTCTGTATTATGCATGCGTATATTGGTAGATGATTATTGAAAATGGAGAATATATTTATAACAATTCGAATAATGTGTGTCTTCATTTTATTAACGAACTCTCTTATTCCCCCCTATATTGACCATTTGAAAGAAAATGAGAAAATGCTGACCATCAATAAAAAAGAACTTTAAAATGTATTTTCCCTTTGTTAGCAAATTAAATATATAAAAACTACAATATGCTCCTATCTCCAAACGTAGGTCAAATAATTTCTATTTTCACTATCAATAACTAAAATAAAATTAATAAATGCTTTAAAAATACTGTGTAATAAAATTGTTGATGATGCAAAGCAGAATTATTGTTGTTTTTTAAAAAAATATTTTTTTTATATTATTAATCTTATTCCATAAGGTAAGTATATTTAATTACATAATAACTAGGCCTTTTTGTATTGTTTGTACTGTATTTTATTGTTTATATACGAAAGTGATAGTAAATGAATATGATTTTAAAGAATATGAAACGGAAGCTAAGTGAATCGAAATTCAACACATAGTTTTCAACATTTTAATCAGTGACTTATTTCATTCATTATTTAACTCTACAGCCATCTTAAAGTCTAATTAAGTAGTCAATAAATTCAAGACTGGAAATAGAGATACGTAAGAGAAAGACAACACACTTTATTATAGCTCTTAACATAAAATATGCAAGGTCTCGATCTCTTTCTCTCGAATCTAATTATTATAAGTTTTTTAAGCTACAAATGTTCAAATTACAAATTAAAAGTAGAAATTATATCTTGTTTAGGATTTACATTAATGGAATGTTTATCAAGTAATGAAAATATATCATTTTTTAGACTTTTTAATAACTAACTGCTTGAATAATATTCAAATTATCCTATCAATTTTAAAATTATCTCCAAATATTCTTGTAATTCGAGGGTTATTTGGAAAGACATTTCTGTTTCTGCGTTAAAAAAAATAAGGGAGATGGATACGGACAAAAATGCATATTTAATTACGATTTGCAAAAATTGCACTACTTTTCGACATACTTATCATATTAAGGCATTTATCATTTCGAGACGCAAGGTTTTGTATGCCAGCATCATAGAGGGTAACCAACCACCTGTGAGGTTAACCGGGATGTTACGACATCTTTCACCATTTAATTATCATCAAAACGGTGACCACTCAAGAATCACTTCAAGTGCAAAAATTGGTTAAAGACATTTGGCATCATGTCGAGGCTATACGACACAAAAAAGATTCATTAATTCCCAACCGAAGGACTCGACGAGATCTTGAATCTCACGAACGGCACATGAATCGGTATTATCAGGCAACAAAATGACACCGTCGCTAAATAATTCGTGTCTTTTTATTTGAATGGTATGTTTGATTTCAATGTTGTTGTACTGTAAGCAACGGTTATGGTTTTGTCTTTGGGTGTAAAAGCCCCCAATATGACATCTTTTCTGTTCCAGAAAATAGTGCACATGATTTTGGGCTTAGAAATGTTCCGTTTAACCTGTCGCCATGCGGGATGCTTCCATTCCATTGATTGTTGTTTCGATGAAGGTGTGACATGGGGAATTCAAAAAGGCCAAAGCTGCAGCTAACATTTGCCTTTATGCTTCACTGCAAATATCTTCAGTACCCACTGTGAACAAACTTTTCGGCAACGCAAGCAATCAATTACAATTTAATGCAGAACGTTGTGCGATACTTCTGGAAACACCAATGCAAGATTGGAGATCGCGAAACGTCTATTCGCCCGAGTTTTCGCATCTCATTCTATTGAATTGAACAATGCAACCCATCTACACACATCAATCCCTTATTATTTCACTACACATATCAATCCCTTATTATTTCACTACATACATCAATCCCTTATTATTTCACTACACATATCAATCCTCTGATTTCCATATACCTCTTAGATTTTCCTAAGGATTTTGTATTGGTTGCTTTTTCCTTGCATTCAGAAAGCGAATTACTGTACGAATTTCGCAATTGATGGGACCTTCCGTAGTCTTACAAATTTCGAAGAGCAAGATTTACACGTGTAAGTCTTTCAGCAATCGAATTTCTGTATTATTACGTATTTTGTAATGATTGAGGACGCGAAACAACATAAGCAGATTAGCACTATCTATTGGATAGAGAATTATTATATTCCGGAACTTTCTTTTCGAAAACCCCTCGAACTAATACTACTGTAAGTGACAGAGCAAGAAATTACTAAAATTTTATTTAATTATTTATTTTTCCCCTTGAATTTCTGTGATGATTTTTTTTTCAAAAGCTGCATTTAGGGGGAAAGTAATTTTTTTTGTGAACATTTTTCATTGAATTTAAATATATCTTCGAAATTTATAAATATAATTGAAGGGCAATGCACACTTAAAATGGATACTGTCTTTTAAAATGGTAGCAGTCTGTGATTCTGAAAGTTTCTATCTTTTTCTCATAGATTTTTTTCTGTGAATTATATTTTAAAGTTTTTTAATGAGTTTGTATTTAAATAATTTCAGTTGATAAAAAGATAAAACAGAAGAAACCAAAATATTTATTCTTTGTTTTAAATTTTATTGAAGCATTATTTATCATCTATTAGTTTCAATTACTTATGAAAGTGAAATTTTACTCTCTGAGTAAAAAAAAAAGTATTATTTTTATTATTTATTCAGATTGCTTATTTTGTGAATTTTATTGTTTTTTGATTTAGTCAATTTAATTAATGTGTTAATAGTTTTAGATATATTAAATTTTGTGTCTATTTGTAAATATGACAAATATACTTCTCACAAAATATCTCCCTTAAAAATATATTAATAACTTATATAATAATATTTCTTACAGGACACCAGGAATGTGAATGTTGGGAAATCAGGTACGCTATTTGCATTCAATATTGAAACATAAAGCTGCTACTTTTTTACTCATATCTTAAAAGCACATGGATGAATTTTTTGTGTCTTGTTCTGTTATTTGTAAACACCATACATACCGAAACTTATTACGAAATAATTTTGCATGAAGGATTTATTCAATTAGAATAGTAAAACATTATTTGACACATTAAGTATTTTATCTTTAATTTGTATTTGATTTAACCCAAAAGTTTAGATGTAATCATTTTTGTTTAGTGTAAATTATTTATTAATTATATTTTCTGGATAAACTTCATTTACCATTTTGATTCAATTTCTTAACTATCATAAAATTACTTTCACATTTATTTGTCAGCATTCTTTCTGTTTTCTCTTCGTAAGTACTTTAAAAATCCGCAAAAGTTAAAGTTTGATAGGAAATAAATTATTATTAAAAATTCAATTGCAAAGCCATTAATCATTATTTCTAATGTGATATAATTATAGGTAAACAACAGATTACTTTTGTGCTGGAAATAAAACGTTCTTTTTTTTATCTTGTAATATTAGGAAAATTTATGTTCTCTGAAATTCTAAGTGTTTAGTATCTAAATATTCTAAAGTTCCTCTGTTTTCTGTTGATGAACGTAATGCCTAAATTAGTTTAAAAATATAGTATCTAAATTTTTAAAGTTAAATTTTTTTCTTCTTCTAAATAACATAAAGTTTAAAGAATCAACTGATAAAAAGAACTAATAAAAAGAAATGTTTAAAGAAAGAACTTAAAGTGTGTTTTTCCAATTACGTACAAATTTTATTAATTTCTCATATTTTTTTTCCAGATTTAAGTACATTGGCTAATGTAGTAACTTCATTAGTTGCAATGAAACAAAGTCCTGGAGATCAGAGTCATTGCGATCTATCACTAGTCAATGGGGAATCCCATAGCAGATTGCTATCAAAAGATAGCAATAATGTCATATCCAAAGCTTTTGACACAATGGTTAAGGTAACACATCTTTCTTATTATTAGTCTGCATTAATAATTACTTTTAAGGAGTTCATGACACATATGTTTAAATTTCCTTATGTAATCTTAAAATATTATTCACTTTAATCAAACAAAAATAAAAAAAAAAAATCCACTGATAGGAAAGTTTTGAATTTTAAGCACAGAACATTCCTTACATATATGAAGACTGAGAATTCCTATTCGATCTTTGAGAATATTAAGACTAATCTACATTTTTTTTTTTTTAACTTCAAGAGCATTTTGTGTATAAAATACAAACTTTTATATGTTTAAAAATTTCATTCTGCTAAGGCAAGTTAACTTCAAATTATGTTTTGCTCCTGTTATACTTGCTTGTAATGATAATTAAATAGTATTTAAAGAATTATTAATCGTGTTCCATTTTATTTAAAATGCTAAAGTCGTTTAATATCAAGTTAATTGATATTTTAGGTAGCAGGAGGTTGCTCTGACCAATTGTCCTTACCTTTAGAACCAGAAAATGACTCGTTATTTGAGTTTGATGGTGAGAACTGTTTCCTTTTTTTTCCCGCAATTGGTTACTCGTTTTGTTCATAAAGTTATCTGGTTTTTTTTTGTAACACTTTATAGTTTTACTACTTATATTGTATTTAGAAATACAAAAAGTTGGAATCTGTTTGTTATTTTAAAGTTTTTTTTAATTAACTGCTTCTGTAAATTTGCTTATTTATTTATATTATGTATGGAAATTTATATTGTTTGATATAATTATTACAAGAGATGTTTCGGAAGTAGATTTCTTCATTTTTTTTCTCCACACAGAAACTTTATTGCCAAAAGTAAATAAATAAATCATATCATCATGAACTATATACTTTGCATTATTTTTTGACATAGTCGCAATTGACATTGAGACCTTTGTCGTAGAGTACAATCAGTTTGAAAAAACCTCTCAGGTAAAACTAAGTGCCTTGCGATGCAAGGAACTGTTGCACAGCCTGCTCCCCCTTAGCATTGTTTTGGATGAACCTAAGCACGACTAATAAGTAGTGTGAAGGCCGCGCCTGACACCGTTATGCATGCCTATCCACTAACATCATATCCTGTACTCTAGCAATGTTGTTTTCAATCGTAGATGTGAAGGGACGCCCATTTCGATATCCACGCTCTGTCTTCCATCACTGAACATCCAACACCTGTATTCAACCATTTGACGAGACATGATTTGCTCACCAAACATGGTCTGTAGGCTTTAATGGATGACGGACACACTAGTTCCTCGCGTCCATTTTCACGGATAACAGCTCACACTTCCATTTCCGACCTCTTTGTTAGTGTACGTCTTGGGCACACTGGTCTGCTTCTACTCTCTTTCTGCGTAGTTCTGCGCATGCGTCATTCCCCCTCCACTGACGCTACTTCCGTTGTTAAACCAACAATGGGTGTGAATTATTATGGCAGTTATTTGTTTCCTCTGGTGTACCATATGATTTTTCCAAAAAAAAAAAAAAAAGACCAAACTTACTTTCGGAAGTTCCTCGTAGTATTTAATATACACATATATGGTAGAATCTCCAAAGCTGACCACCTTTTTTTGTTGAATAAGTTGACCAAATTTTCTTATTATCCTGATAGGTACTGCATTATATTCAATGGTAGGCCGACTGCCATTAGTTAATTTTAATAACTGGTCCAATTAAGTCCACTGTATATTCTAAGTTATAAAATGTATAGATATTTATTTATTATGAATTCTTTTCCCTCGTTTTGTTATTGACACATGCTAAATTAAGTCAAACATTCTATTATATATCTCAAGTTAAGAATTTGAACTGTGAATAGGATTGCTCTAAAATATAGTCATATATCAGAAAGATGAAACTTGATTCATGAAAATTATTCATGTCGCAGAATAAATTTAATCCGGATTATTACATCATCCATTCGTCAAAGCAGTCAAATTTATTCATTTGCTGTGTTAAAATGTCGAAGTATGTTGAGGTCGAGGTAGCTTCTTTCTTTTTAAAACGACTATTAGTAAAAATAATGATTGGGAATTTGTAGATGTATTGATTTTCAATGATATTATGAAAATGATTTTACTATGCATTAATTACATATATAATTTCACATAATATATAATTCTCTGGAAGAAATACTTTAAACTAGAGACTATGCAAAATTACTAATAGTATATTTCGCATGGTCTCTAAATCTATATGAGAAAATAAAGTATATGAATGAAAAGATTCGGTAGATTTTTAACCTTATGTTTTGTATGTCGATTTTTTTTTACTTCATTGACTGGTCAATTTGCAGAAGTGATATTGTATTTCATTATTATTTTTCAACTATCTTGAATTACTTCCTGTTTAAGAAATTTTTTAATTTATATTAATATTAAATGTATATCTGTTGATAAATTTAAATTTTAAAGCTGAATTTTAGATATCGATTTTTTTTTTTTTTAATTCTATTTTTCCCTGCATTAAGCTTGAAATTTAATTTTTCTGGGATATATAAAATATCATTTTTTTTAATGTAAAATAAACCTAAGCACTAAACTACTTATAGTTAGTTTTACTGCTGAATTGCTCATTTTTAGTACTCTTGAAAAGTTTCATAAATATCTACTATGTTTCATAGGTCCATTACTTCTAGACTCTCATGTAGCATTTCATCTAACTACTCCTAATCCAGGATCATCTTACCTCAACGTCCACTATATTTGTGAAAGTGGGTCTAGGCTTTTATTTCTTTCAGTCCACTGGGCCAGATCAATACCTGCTTTCCAACTTCTTCAGTAAGTTTGAAATTAATTTAATTATTGTTAAATAAAAAAGCTGAAAATGTTCTATAAATTGTATACATTTATAAAAAAAATTATATTCTGTTACAATTGTAAAAATAATTTCAGCTTTTCTTCAATTATTTAGAAAATGAAGTTTCTGATAATTTAGTTACTTTATTTAAAAGAATCTTGTCTATCTTTTCATGAAATCCATACGCTATATATATTGCTTAAAAAGATAAGCTTACATTTTTTCATGAAATCTATATATCGTATATTCCGACTTATAACGTACACTTTTAATACAAATAAAAATCAGATCGAAATTTACAAGTGCATGTTATACACCGGATATAAAAACGATAGATTTAAAAATAAGGAAAAAATTAGATTTCTATTTATATATACATGCTATTTATTTAAAAGAAATAACATACCTTATGAAATTAAATATTTTCAATATCAGATAGCACAAAAAGTTCATATCCGTCTTCCGTTATACATTCAGGCACATCATCGAAATCTGTTTCGTCTTCGTCATCATTATTACTCTGACCATAAATAAATAGTCGTCTTTCGTTCCATCTTAAATTGCCATGTCTATATTACAATCTTTTATCAATTTCTTTGTATTACCCGTGTGATAGGCTCTAAAAAGGTCCCAAACTAAAAGCCTTTCGGGTGCAATTTTACATCGTTTTCATCCATCCTTACTTTCTCGTGAACATGAATAAAAACACCATTCGGCAAATTGCATTTCGGCTTCGCTTTTCTTTTAAAGATAACTACGGGTTTTAATTTTGTACCGTCTGCTAAGCAGAATTGTTATACGCACCAGGACGCCTACGTTGAAGTGAGATTTTTCGTACCTTGTTGTTTTTATGAGAACATTTTTTGTTCCTTTCACATCATATTTATTATATTCAGCACATTAATTGTTGTGATTTTATTTTTCTTCCATTTACGTATGGATCTTTCAACGAACACCAGACATCTTTGCTGCAGCTCGATTTCTGATTTATTTCACAAAATGAATGGATTTGCGACTGAAACCTGTACAGGGTTTGTTTCGTTTGTCAGGATATATATATTTACTTCTAAAAGGAGCACTAGATCAACTCTATTTTGACCAAAGCAAATACGATTCACTAAAGCTCCTTCGATGTTCACCTTAAAATCAATATTTCAGATGATTTGAGTAAGAGGCAACACACACATCTGGTTCCTAATCCCTCAAATTCATTCAGATCGAAAATACTAGTTCTTACCCCAAATTTTGTCTCCCTTTTCTCGAAAATCTTAACATTCTTCTGCACACGTATATTTAAATATAACTCACCCTGTTTGCTGAATTAGTTACTCCCTCAAGTATTCCTTCCCTCCCTCATACAGTGTTCTCTTTATCGTTATTCAGTTCAATATACCATTGTTCAAATGCCTGGGAAAATAATTCGAATGGATTAATTTCAAAAGATAAGAGAATCACACTTGTACATTTGGGGTGTCTTCGTAAAGAAAAAGGTGCACATTATAGAGAGAAAATATCTAGAATCTTTTTAAAAAAAAATGTAGTTGTTTGAATTTACACGTGAGCGTTATACGTCGGAATATACTGTATGTATATAAATGTACATATATGTGTTAATGTTCTGAAATATAGCTTTGCAATTACTGAAAATCTGAACTTAGATTGCTAAAGAGTTCTTTATTAATGATGGTACAAGCTATGATTATGATTAAAAAACTTTTGAATTGTGAAATTCTCATCTAATCATTACAATTAATGACCCAAGAACTTAAAGTTTATGTTTTATCATTCTCATAAAAATGTAGCATTAGTGAAAGAATTCATTCATTTAACAGCCATTTTCATTCCGTTATCGATATAAAAACAGTTTATATTGTAGTACAGTATTGAATAAAAGTTTCAAAAATGGACTAGGTTGCCAGTTATAAAATATCAGGAAAAAGTTTTTGATGTAGTTTGACAACTAGGAATGTTTGTATATTGCGAATTCATATATCAAATTATTTTGTTATTATTTTCTAATTTACATTCAAATGACGTGCCGAAAAATGACTCATTTAATTTTTTATTAAAAGTTTGTACTATTGGATTATAAAGAACTGTTCTCTAATCTTGATAATTAAATGAAGTGAAGTATTTTTTGATCAAGTAAGCTAAATCTAATTTAATCAAAAATTCTTGCATAGTCGATTACAAATGTATATAAATAATGTGGTGTATTTTATTAAGAATTTATTGAGGATACTTTGAAAGTAAATATGGAGACATGGTTGTTAGCGAAACAATGCTGTCAAATAGCAACCAGTTTGTTTATTCTTACCACAAAATTCTTCTCGTGCATTCTTCTTATATTGCCAAATGAAAATTGCTTAAAAGTTTCTACAACATCAGAAAAAGGTTACTAAAGAAGAATAAAATTAAATTAAAATTTCAAAAATTGAAGTTGATGTATTTAGTGTATTAAGTAAATGAGTAAACGAGGTAATAGTTATACTAAAGTAACTTGACGTAGATATTCTATTTCATTGAGACTAAACAATTAGTAATGAATTCTAATTAATTTTTTATTAAAGTTTATTTTAGTTTATAAAAAAATACCTCATTTATCATTTATAATTAGGTACCATTTCTTCTTAAAATTTGAAATGTGTTAAAGATACTCAAGAGATTGTAAGATTTTTAAATGACGATTAATTAATTCCTTCAAATTGGTATTTTAAATCTGCTGAAAACTATTCAAGTATTTTCAATATTAAAATTGAATTTTGACATTACAATTTATTATTTTACATTCAGACCAGAAGTACAGGCAACATTGGTTCGAAGTTGCTGGAGCGAATTATTTACATTAGGTTTGGCTCAGTGTTCTCAAGTTATGTCTGTAAAAACTATTTTCACAGCGATAATCAGTCATTTGCAGTCAAGTGTGCAGCAAGGTAAATGATTTTTCAAAGTGAATTTCTCTTCTGTAACTTACATTTTGGTTTTAAAATTTAATTTTTAAATTTAAATGGCTAGTTGTTGTATCGAATTGATGTTTCTAAGTTCTTAACGTAGTCATTTATAATGTCACAAAATAATGTTTAGCACTATTGTAACAATGTATATATATGTGTGTGTTTATAATGTTTTCAGATATGAAGAAAATTGTTTAATAACATATTTTGTTATATTATTGCTAACTGTTTATAACATCACTTAAAATATTCTTTAGAAAACGGGTATATTTTACCCTTTCTTATCACATTTTTCACTTCATTTGAAGGGTTTTGTGCCTTAAAAAATCATTGGTTATTCACTGAAATTAGAAGCAACGCAGAATTTTTTTTAAAAAAATGGGAAAACTTAATTATTTGTGCTTACTTATTTACAGTGAAACTATACATTTACAGTATGTTAAATTTTAATACTGTGTAAATAGATATATTAATAATAAATCAATACTTAGTTACATGCACAAAATACTTTACTAATGTTCAGCATGTTACAGGATACAGGCAAGTTATCATTTTCAAAATTATTTTTTGAATGTAAATCAGAACTCCGTAAATAATTTGATAAGTAATAATAAGTATAATATTATGAGAGGGGAATATGTATCAAAGAAAAGAAATGTAAATAAATGGTCAGAATATAATTATTATGAACCATTTGTGTTATACTTACTTGTAAAAAATTAGTTCAAAAGATCTCAAAATTTCACTATTATTAATGCAATCATAATATGAATTTCAGTCTGCTAAATTTAGAATTTGTAACTCTTTATGTTTGGAAAAAGCATTAACATGTTGGTATTTTAATTACTGGAGATAAACAAAAAGTTCGTTTCAAATTATTTGGTCATGAAGTAAATCTCAGTAACTGTAATTATTAAAATATTTTGAATAATTTCTACATTCATCATTATTTTAAATCTAATAAACATGTCTTTTATGCTACATTTTCTTTTTCATTTAAAATAATTATGTCATCTTCCCGGATCAAAATTTCTCATCAATAAAATTCTAAAGTAAATGTTCACTTAACTTGCCGTTACAGAATCAGACACTTAAATTGATAATGAAATGACAGATTTAACTGAATATTGTAAACATCTGAACATTAGCAAAAAAAAACCACTGTTTAATGTACCATTGTATTTTTACCTAAACAACTGTATATTATATCATTAAAAATACATATGTAAAGAAAGAAAATATTGTTTTCTAAAAATAATCAATAATTAGATTCCATCTCCTCCTTTATTGATTGGCCAGTTTAAGAAGGCATCTAATATATTTTCCTTTTAGTTCTAATGTATATTTCATTTCCAAATGTATAATAATCCAATCTTCAATGTTCCCTTTTATACTGTTTTCCCCTTTACTTCTTTCTTTTGTCCTGAAAATGATGCCGGTTTGGTTAATAATTTAGGGAACAAAACTTTCTTTTTACTATCCTTACAGACCTCTAAGTAGTTTAATGCAATCGTCTTATTGACAAGTATTTTTTTATTATTCTGATCCGCATAATTCAAATTTTAACAATTTTCCCTGGCTCGTATTTTTCTTCATGATAGTAGCATTCCAGTGCGTCTTAATTTAAAAAGAATTTCTCGCTCTTTATCATTTCATATTTTATAAGAATTTGGCTCTTATAATTAATATCTGCTTCTCTAATTACGTAATTATAGCTACACTTCGTTTATTAGTATTTTAACTTATCTTCTCTAAAGATAAAAATGTAGCATTTTTGTAACTTTGATATACCAATCTTGCAATACCTTATTACTTATATATCATACTTATATACCTTATTCTTGCAATATTCCTTAGCTTTTTGAATTCTCTCTAATAAATTTAATTTAAAAATGTTATTTTTAACAGATGCAAATTATTCATAACAATTAGAGAATCTGCTTTTTTAATGAACCGTTGTTTTTTTTGCTTCGTGTTTTGGAGAAATCAATGGAGTTATTAATATTAACCATTTATTTTTATTTTTCCGTGGGTGTTGATACGTTTGTGTAATTCTTTAAAAACTTTTTTTTTAGTTTTAGAATTTGTTTCCCTTAAATATTACCCGATTAATAAATATATTTTATTTTGTTAGATCGGTTATCAGCGTCCCGAGTGAAACAAGTCACAGATCATATATGCAAATTGCAAGATTTTGTAAATTCTATGCTTCGACTACAAGTTGATGAACATGAGTATGCTTATTTAAAAGCAATTGTCCTTTTCAGTCCAGGTAAGCTACTATCATTTTCTTTATATTAACTTTTTGTTTATTATTTAGCATTAATTTTAAAATGTATTCAAATGTTAGGTTCATTCAAAGTGATTCAAAATTCTTTTTGCAATTTTCAAAGAAGTCTTTAATTATGTTATTTTTCAGATCATCCCTCTCTTCCCAGTGCAAGACAAGTCGAAAAATTTCAAGAAAAGGGATATCAAGAATTACGTTCATATATTGGCCAAACATTTCCCGAAAATAATGATCGTTTTCCAAAGTTGCTCTTGAGGTCAGTTCTAACTTCTTAAAAATATCTTCCTTTTTAAAGGGCACGTTTTATGCTGAAATATGTAAAACTTTTATCAAAAACATTTTCTATTCTGGTGAAATATGCCAGATTATTGCTACTTAGTTTGAATATATACATGTATTGTATTTTAAATAACGTTGAAAGAAATTAACTGAACATTTTTTGCTAAAAGATATAATATATGAATAACTTGAATTTGTGTTCTATCTGCATCTGCAAGCATATATTATCTAGTAAAATTTAAGGTCATTGATTGGTTTAATCCATTCTTTTGGCTGCTCTGACTTTTTATGTTGGGTATTTCGTGAAATTCATACCTTTTTATTTTACTAATTACTCATCATTATGATTATTTAATCATGAAAGTACAATGCTTTGATGATTAAGTATATATTTGACGACAACGAGAATCAACCATTTTGACATTAATTTTTATCTAGCAGGAGAGAAACCAATTATAAATAAATATAAAACTTTTTGTATTTTTGTGTTGCAGATTACCTGCTTTGCGATCCCTTCAGCCATCGATAACTGAAGAGTTATTTTTCTCTGGCCTTATTGGAAATGTCCAAATTGATAGTATCATTCCATATATATTGAGTATGGATTCCAGTGAATATACTCCAGAAATGGGTAAGAAGGGTTTTTTTTAAAAGTAAAATTGGAATTGTTTCACATTAATGTTTCGATTATAATAATCTATTTGGTCAAATCATTTTGGTTGTAGTTTTACTTTAATGTTTTACCCATTTTAAAACTGAGATGCAAAAATTAATTATTCTCCTCTACCAAGTTAGAGTATTTAGAATAAAATGGACCCTTGAATTTTTAAATTTGCCAAAAATATTTATTCTGTTTTATAATTTCAACACTTGTGTTTTATAACTTCAACACAAGTGTGTTTTTAAAAATTAATAGGATAGTTAGCTGAAAAAAAATTATTGTAAAATTTCTTATAATTAGCAATTTTTTCAAAAATTTTCGAAGCCAAATTTTTATTATGTAGGATATAATTAAATATTATATTTCTGGTTATAGAAATATAAATATTCCTACCCCACAAAGGGACCCTTTTTTTCATGAAAATTGAAAGATTCCTTTTTATTGAAAATGTTGCTGCAAATTTTATTATTTATAATTTTTTTATTTAATGTTAAAATAATTGGTTTCCCTTTATATTTATTAGTTTGAATTAAATTCAAATAAGAAGGATAAAATGTAAGTTAGGTTTATGTTTATAATTAGTATACTAAAAGATAATATGGTCATCAGTTTATCTAAGAATAATAAAATCATTTTTATCTATATTGTTCTGATCATAAAGATCTCTTGAAGATTTTTTAGCTCAATAAATATAAAAGATTTTGTAAAGATACTTTTAATTATTCTTAAGAAATATATTAATACTAGGATCTCTTTGAAAAATTTAATTTTCTCAAGTTAATTTAGTACTTAAAGAAAATTATATTTTAATATAATAATAATAAATGTTAACAAATAAAAGTAATACAATAAGGAAGAACAGCCAGTTATAGATAAACCAACTTCTATTATTTTTGTAACCGAACTGTATAGATAAAAATTATATTATTTTATTTAGACATTTTGATGACTTTATTATCTTAAATTGTAATAATAACCATGAATATGAATCTAATTTATCATTCATCTATTAATTTTTATATTAATGGGATCTCTTTTCCAGGCATATAATATTTAATTATATTTAATGTAGCAAATATAGAAAATATTCGTAAGAAAAAAAACCTCTCAATAATTGTATAAAAGTTAATTATTCCATTAATTTTAAAAAGCACATTTAAAATGTTAAATTATAAAAAAAATAAATAATTTTGGCAAATTTTAAGAATTTCAAGACTTCTGTCTGTTTGCTTATAATCTGATTATATAAAAGAGAATTATTAATTTTTGTGTCTTAGACTATAAAATATTTTAGTTCAAATTATAAACAACATGTGGCGGTAAGAATATTTTATTTCAAAAGTTAATTTTATAAGTAAATTTATTTTTAAGAGTTGTATAATTTTAAATAGAATAAATATTTTTTAAAAAAATTTTAGAGTGTTTGCAATTTAGAGCAGTAGCCATATTTTTTGGTCAAATTGTAGAGAGACAAGAGTTATTAATGTTTGATATTAATGGTACTCAATCAATTTTAATTATAACAAGATTAGTGTTTGGTGAAAATTAATCTTTAGTAAAATTAAAATCTTGAAAATTTTATATTAGTTACTGTTTTCAAATTTTAGTATTGATTGTACTAGTTCTTTCGATTTTTGGTTATTACTAAATGTTATTATTAAGTGATTTGCCTAATGGGTTGCTTTGGATCACTAAAGCATTTTTAACCACGCATTGCTGTCCAAAGCAAAAAAACAACAATTTAAATTGTTTTATCTCCACTTTTTAAATGTTTGCTTTCTCAATAATTATTGCTTTTTAAATTTTTTTATTTGGCCTATTTTCATGATTTTTAAGTCAGTAATAGATATAATGTATTATAAAAAATATAATATGTTTTATTAATTCCATTTCTATTGAAGTAGTTATGCAATTTGATTTTTAGAATTAGATTACAAACATGTTTCTTTTTACATTATACATTCATACATACACACATATATGTATAAATTAAAGAGTATTTAAATGTAAATTACCTTTTTATTGAGTAAAAAGGAGCTAATAGTTAAGGACAGGGAAAATTAAAAACCAAGAAAAATGATAATGTATATAAAAATAATTCAAAAGGCTGTGTCAGTCTTAGGACTAACAAGCATGCTTAACACGTTCACTAAATGCACCTTCCCACTCAGCTGGAATTGCATTATAACAAGCTGATCAAGACTTGAAAAACATAGGAACCAAACAATCTTGCACCTCTAAAAATTTCTAAAGCATAATGAAAATTTACCTACAAGTATCTTGGCACTAATCTAAAAACAAGTTTTAGTTTAGTTTTTATTAACATCGCACTAGAAACAACACGAGGGCTATTGGCGACGGACCTCGTAATTTTGAACCACGGTTAAAGGACGAGGACGACACCTGAGCTGGCACCCCCTCTCCTAACATCCACACCACGCCAACGGGAGGACTTTGGGGCCGGACAGATTTAACGTGCCTCGGCCCCGGCTACACGGCGGGTCTTTAGCTGCCAAGGATCGAATCCGCGACTGAACGAAAACCGCCGCCCACGAATCCGAAACCATGACCTCTAGGCTACCGCGGCCATTCTAAAAACAAGAGGTAAAATAGCTGGTGTAGTTTCACACTTAGCTTTAAATAGTATGGCTTGTAAAAATTTTTAGCGAATCAAAAAAAGGAATCTTGTAGTTTAAAATGACAGAAGGAAGAACTGAAATAATACATAGATTTATATATATATATATATATATATATATATATATATTCAATAGCATCAAAATCATATTATACTGACATCGTCATCTATCTACAGGAAAAGAAAAAAAATTATTATTGAATGTAGAACAAAATTAAGGGAATTTTAAAATTATCTCTAGCTATTTTAATGAGGTTGTTGATATTGTTATGCATAAACATAATTTATAGAATACTAAGCACAATTATTATATTTTTCATAGTTTTCTTGATGTGTACATGGTCTTTAATAGTATAGCTTATAAAATTTTTTTTAGCAAATTAAAAAAAAAAAGGAATGTGTTGTTTAAAATGATAGAATAACTTAAAAGGCTATGTAGATTATTCAATAACATCAAAATCACATTATACTGACATTGCCGTCTGCCGTCTATCTACAGGAAAGGGGGGGGGAACTATTATTATTGTATACAACAAAATTTGTTGAATTTTAAAATTACTTCTAGCTATTTTAATGAGTTGTAATGGTTGCTGTATATAAACATAATTTATAGATACTAAGGAATTTTAATATAATATATTTCATAATTTTCTACATGTGTTCATGGGCTCTTAAGAAATTAATTTGATAATCAAAAACTATATTTCTTAAGATTTTTAATTATATATATATGTGTGTGTGTGCATGTGTGTAATATTCAACTGCATTAATTACATGTACACTTGTTAACAAATTTTTTAAAATAATACATTACATCAGATTTTTCTTAAATTTGTTTTTAAACTCAGTTAAAATCAAACAATAGTATCATTTAGCATGATGTTTTGCTGAGGTTAATTTACTGTGTAAAACAAGATCTCATTCTAAGAAACTTTATGATATAAAATAAATGTTAAAAAAAAAAAGAAAGAAAGAAATACAATTGTGTTAGTTCTCAATATTTTTACAAAATTTTATAAAAGTTCTGAAAGTTGTATACTCATGAGGTATGAAATTCTTTATATTATTTTTCTCAGGTTCATCAGTAGGAGGGCATGCGCCAGGGAGTAATCTTCAACAGTGGTAGGAATCAGATTTTCTTGTGCATATTGTTCTTTATAAGAATGCTTTTCTTCAACACTTAAAAGCTTTTATTACAAGCTTTGTATAATACTAGAGTAAAAATTAATAATTTCAAATGATTTTGATAAAACTAAATATGTTTTTTTTTTTTGAAAATCGATAAAGGATTGCATTAAAGAGCTTATAATTAACTGTCCATTTTTCCATCCTATGGAAATTTTTAGTTTAGAGATTTAAAAAGACACGTATTAAACAAAATTATTTTGGCATGTTGCGATGCTTTAAAACCTAATTTTAAAGATGATGTACTTCAAGAATTAAAAATATTTTAAAATATTGAAAAGTCTAATATCTTATTAGAAAACAATGGATTAATTATAAAAAAAATTGTAAAATAGAAAATAAAGGAAAAGTGATCACACATAAAAAAATCGCTAATTTTTTTTATTTTTTTTATTTTAGAAATTAATATGAAGTATAAAGCACAGAAATAAGACAATTGTATATTTATTTTTTCAAAAAGAAACATGGTTAAATGACTTGTTTACATTGATTTGTAGTGGTTCAAAAAATTGTGAAATACGTTCTATATTATTTGTATTTTTTTGTATATGTGCAATACTAATATAATAATGCATAAAACTTATACTTTTTAAACGATGCCTTACAAATATTTCCTAATTTTTTTTCTTTTTTTTTCTTTTACAGATGAATAAAAGTGACCTTCCCACTAATGTGACATCATATTTAATAACTTTATCTTCTTCATATATCTGCCCTGTACAAAAGTGATTAGTTTTACTTGATGCTGCTTCATTATAGATGTAAAAGAAGAAAATTTTTGATGCCCAGTTTTTAAGAAATGATATTTTAGTAAATTGTTGTATGTTTACATCATACACTAGGGATGGGAAGGGTAACCTTGTTTGTGTTATTTTAGTGATATGTTTATAATTAACGTATTTTGTATATTTTTGTTTAAGTTTTTTTTTTCTATGATTCCCGGTGCGATATAGTTGTATACACTAAAAATTTGTCTAAATGTTGCGTTTTCTTAAATTTGTTAGCTGCAGAGCTATAAATTTGTAAATGTGTATTTTACTCATTCTTTTTAATTTTTAAAAGATTTATTTTGTTGTTAGATGAATGATATCTATTGGTTATGATTTAGTTGGTGGTCTTTCAAAATTTGCAGACTTTTTTTTGTATGTGTTCAAAATGTATTGTGAAAATCGTTTGTATTTAAAGTCATTAACTGAATTTTTGTCAGTAATGTGATTTGGGACTCGATGTTTATGTATTTTGAAATTTCATGTGTATATAGCCTATAATGTCTTTAGATGTATTTCTATCAGTGGCTTAGACAACATTTTAAAGGGAAAATGAATAAGCTACTTTGAAAGTATTGTTATGCATGAACTGAATAATACTGATGCATTTGTCTTTCAAAGTTACAATTATTAAAACTGTTTCATATATTTTACAAATAAAAACTTGTATCTCATTTCTATTAATACTCTGCTGTAGAAATTTGCTTTTCTCTCATTCCTATGAGTAGAATCATGAACTCTTACCATTATGTGTCTGTGTTTTTACTGAAAATGTAATTCGGGTTATGTAAAACATAACCTAGAAGCCGTTGGTGCTGCAGTATTCATTGTACAATATTAGATCTGTGATATTCTAATCTAATGTGACGTTTTGTGATGTCATACTCTTAGGGTGTGTTTTGCATGAATGTGATTCATTCATTTAATGTTTGAACATTTGTTTAATAAAATGTTTTAAATATTGGCTCAAAAATTATCTTACCCTTTTAAGACTTATTTGTTCGATTATAAATACCTAAATAATCTTTTTGTGTTTTTGTATTGGTGTATTCTAGTCTTCTAAAGAAAAATTCAAAACACTGCTTCAAATTATATTCGTTTTTTTTTTTACTATATTTACATTAACAGCAGTTTGCCTTCAATATAAGGATTTTTTTTTTTTTTTTTTTTAGAAAAAAATACTCTAATTTTATTTGATTATGTAAAGTTTATATCACAAATAATACTCTCTGCTTAATGTAATAGATTTTAATGTTGGGTGAGCTAATAGTTTATAACATAATTAAGTGACTAAGATGGACATAAAAATATTTTTGTAATAGTTCCCTTTTAAAAAAAAGTGAAAAAGGCTATAATGTATATTAAAAATAAGGATAAGAGATGCTTCTCAATTTTTTCATTTATTTCTAATTTTAAAAAAGCTTATTTTTGTCATAAACTTCAGGTTACTTGAATTTAAACACACTTCTAATTTTTTTAATAAAACAAAGAAAAATTTACAGCTTAAAAATAAACATATAGTTCAATGCATTAGTTACTTTTTTTGGAACATCCTGTTATTAATGTACAATGAAAAGTGTCCTTAATTCCAAAGTATAGTTTAGGAGAAGAAATTAAGCACAGGAATTATATGGCATATCTCTAAACTGTATATGGTTAATTCACATTTTAGTTTAATTTAAGGAAACATTTTTAATTTCTAATGTCAGATCTTCCACTTTATTTCAAAGATTATTATTTAAATCATCATTAATAGCTTAGTAGGTATTTTTATATTATTATTTGCTGTATGATTCAATTTTCTGATTTTTTTTAAGTTGCAAGCAAACTATCTGTTTGCTTTTTAATTATTTGCTTGAAACTTGTTATCATAGTGTGAATAATATTATGTAAAATATTAATATAATTATTTTAGTGTGAATTTGTATTCATATGAAATAAGTTTCAATTCAAATTTTATTTAAAAGTGTAATTACTGACATTTCTTTTTTTCTTCCCTCTCTTTTTTTTTTCCAAACTCTACATAGTCAAAAAAATTTAGCAAACTGCTTCAATTTTCTTAATTTATTGATCTTAAGACTTCAGAATAACTGTAACATCTCCTGTAAAAAAGCCATTCATTAATTTTCTTCCTTGAAACAATATTTTTCAAGAAAATAAAATGATTGTGCATATCTAATGAACCCATCTTGGAAACACTAGTTCATTTCACATGAACAATTGCTTCTGTGTATTTCATCATAGAACTGATTTGATAAAACTCTTGTACAATGTAAGTTTTCTTGCTAATCTCTTGTCATGTATTCTGCTTTATGTAATATTGCATGAAAACTCTTACTTCTTTTACAGCAGGCATATTTTTGTATTTCTAACATATAAATGTGAAGGTGTGTGGAAAGCGTTTTAAACACCTTAGTTCGAAAACGGGTAGAAATATCCATGTTTCACTCATAATGGTTCGATTCTTGATGTTTGATACAAAATTCATGTTCTTCAAATATTTATATTTTTCTTTGGAGTAACAATTTAATTTTATATTATGAATGTATGTATAATTTTGATTTTAAACAGCTTGAGCTTGAAATCTTTCTAATAAAATATTTTACTCACATTTTCTTTTATTAAGTCTTCTTCGAAAAAATTTCAGAATATTGGTTGAAATATATCATCAAATTCTTGAGAAAATAATCACGGTAAATTCCATTTAAAGTGGGTTTTTAGAATGCTTTGATTATTTTTTAAAAATTTATAAGGGAACGTCATTTTTGTTGTATTTATGGTTATAATAACAAATAGTAATCGATGTATGTATAATTTTAAATTTTTACTGATAATGCATTAATTTGTGTACGTAAGATATTTTCTGACAGTTTCATTAGTTTGGAATATGAATTTCTACATCTCTTATCAACACATTATATTGAATTATATTAAAATTTCTTTTCTAAATTTTGTTTGTGATTATAAATGATATAAAAATTATATTAATTGTGCAATTGATTATTATCTTTGTAATCAATTTTATGATTTATAAATTTTAAAATCGAAGATTTATGATGGAAAGATTTATTTTTTTAATTTTTCACCATCAGTTTCGAAACGAATTTGCTTTGATTTTTTACAAAATGTATTGGAGATATAAATTTTGCCAAATAATGTTTGTTTGTGATCTGATTATATGAGTGATTTTTAATTTTTTTTTTTTAAATTTTACAATATGATGATGTGTCATGAAAAAGTCAAGGCAAAGATGGAAATTTAAGGTCATTGTATTTTGGATAAAAACTAAAAATATTTGTAAATTATATATATTACAAAATTCATTATTATTTTATTTACCAATTCTTTATTTTTGTTACATTTATTACCACTGATACTTGAGAAACTCGCAAAATGTATGCTTTAAGATTTTATAAATTTTTCCAAGTAATGAATTTATTCTTTTATTGTCATCAATGACAGATTAAACTTTATTTTTGTGCAATAAAATATTCAATGATTTTTTTTAAAATTGAAACAACACTCTCTTTCCAGCCAAACAATTTTACTGTTCAATTTTTTTAAATGAAGTGGTATTGAGCTAATTTATTATTATTATTTTAAAAATAAGTAAATATGAAAATTGTAGAATAAAAATATGTAAATTGCTTGGTGACAAACCAGCTTTCCATTCATTTTTAAAGATTCTAACAACTGTGGTCTTTTCATTTGTACTAATTTATTGATTATTATTGATGTTTGAAGGAACTGAAAAATTTCAAAAATATTTTAATTAATTAATGGGTTATTTTTATTGAGTAAATTTTTTTTGGTATAAAAACTCATTTGTATTTGTGTTTCTTTGTACTTAAAAGAAATTTTTTTTTTCATTAAAATTCTAATGCAATTTTGAAGTTAAGTTTAATGAATTTTTATTGCCAAAGGATGTTAAATGTTTATATAAGGGTTTAAAAATTATACTAATCTGATTTTACTAGTTCATTGTTTCATAAAACAAAAAAAGAATATGTATTTTACTCTTTGTAAAGGATTAAAATAGAAAAATATGTTTGAATTGTTTAAATTTAAGTATTTATTTATACGTTTATATTTTGTACCAAATCATGATTTATGTAGTTATGAAATATAATACAGTGTTTTTAGTTTTAATAATGATCTTGCAATACATTGATCTCATGTAAATGTTTATGGATTTCGTGTTAAATTGTGACCATTTGAGTGGATTTGGATGTAAAAATATTTTTCTTCGAAGAACCTAGAGATGCTGTATTTTAAATACATTGTGTTTGGTTACCTAACTCATCCCTTTCGTGTAGTGTTGTATGAAAGCACAAACTTCAGTATTTAGAAGTATCTCAGGTTTTATATAAACTTTCAGAGAAAGAAAATGCTTTTTAAATTTGCTCTGTTGATAAAAAAAAAAAAAGAAAAACAATTTCAAGCCTTGTCCATTTTTCATTATCAGTTTATGGTAGTCTGTATGAGAGGCTGCCTTTATGACTTTTTCATCTGATCCCGGTTGCTGTGTAGTTCAGCAAAAATGGTTGTATACTAGATAATTTATATGATTCATAGCTTTGGAAACCAAGGATTAAATATATTTGAGTGATTTTCTTGTTCCTTGCCTTCTTTTATTCCTGTTAATGAAACAAACATTATTTTTTTCAGTACAATACTTCAGAAATTTCTTCTCATTATAAACATATTAAACTATTTAAATACAAACAACTATTATACTGCAATTTATTTTTCCACTTGAGATCTGTTATAATGTTTATATATGTGTGTGAGAGAGAGAGGGAGTGTGTGTGTGTGTGTCTTTGGTTTCTTCATCTGAATCATATACATAAATTCTAACTATTCTAGATTTTTTATATAGATAGTATTCCTTTGATCTCAAATTAATTTCTGATCTTCATCAGCTACATTTCATTACAAAATATTGCATTACATAAGAATGAAAGACGTTTAGTTACTAAAACACCTATCAATTCATTTAATAATTTGTAAAAAGGATTGCGTACTAAATATTTCCTAATATCGGGCATCACTGTTTGTTAAGAAAAAAAGTGATTACTGAAATTTCCCCCTTGTTTATTTTTCAAAAAATGTTATTTCATCATTGTTGCAATTTGAATATTTTATCTACCCTGGTTTTTACATTGGTTTTTAGTATAATAATGATTCTTAAAAATAAAAGTGACATATGCATAAAATCCTAATAATTATCCTTACAATGCAAAAACATTTTCAGAATACAGAACAAATCTGTATTAATAATTTAATTGTATCCTTACAATTACACACACTTTAAAAAAAAAACCCATCATAGAGCAATTGATTGGAAACCTCGTATCACACACATGCAGAGAGAGAGAGAGAAACAAAATAAATACGAAAACTATCACATTTTAGTATAAGAAATATTTTTCAAACCAATGTGAGGACAACTTGGCTTTAAGAAATCAATAAAAAAATAGATAGTTGATAACCTTATTTCTGAAAAGGAGTTGGAGATATTTGAATTGTGTATCAGTTGGTGCAATTAACCATAGATTATAGTTAACTCGAATATAATTCGCTGAAGTTCGATCAACTGACATCTTACTAAATTAATTAAATCATTTTTCCTTATGAATTGAAAATAAAAATTAAATACAGTACTATAAATTCAAATGAAATCTTTGAAAAAATCGTATCATATTTAAAACCATTAATTTTCAATATGCCTTTTCTATGAAAAAAGATGTATGAATGTTTCCTTATTCATAAAATCATTCAAAATTAATTGATCTTTCTTTTTAAAGTGTTCACCAAAATGCATGTAAAAGATGTCTCAATCACAAAATTAAGGGTCGTATGTATTTCAGTATGTAATATGCACTTTGGGGGGGGGGGGGTAAGTAAAAATAAACTTTTCATTTGTTTTAGTTGTTTCATGTTCCTTTCATACTAGTTATAAGAATTAAAAGGTTGTAGCGTAAAGTTCATTAGTTCTCTCAGAGAAGTACTTACACGTGAATTTTCAGTTTCATCATATTTACCATATTTTGGATGTAGAAACATTACACTAGAGTTCTGCTACAAAAGAAATTCGGTGATTAAATATAGATTATCAAATTGATAATTTTTTTTTCTCAGCGTTAAGTCCCAAGCTTCGCATATGAAGATTTAATAAATTTGTTTAGAAGTCAATGACCAAATATATTGGGGAAAGTTTTTATATCAAAAATCTTTATTAATAAACGATAAATCTTGATTTATTACGGTTCATATGATACACTTCGCTTTTGAATTTGACTAGCACAGCTTTGGTATTAAAATTTTCTGATTTCACACTTTTATCTTGCACTTCTCAATGAAGAACTTTTAATGACCTGGTACTGTATTTTAGACAATTTGAATAAGTTTTTATTCTACGTTTTTTTAACTTTATAGGGTTTACCCTTCTTTACCATTTGTTTGACGTAGTATAGCCACAAATGGTTCTTTCACCATAACATTCTAAGCTCCATTCCCATTACAAAAATTTTCCGAAACATTTTAAAACTCAATGTTCTTCAGAGACGCTTTTATATGATGTTCCATCTAGAAATTTGTGATCAGTAAATAACAAAGAATAAGTGTAACTGTGACAGCACTTGCTAAGCCTCACCAAATACATAACAAGTTAAGAAGCTATGAGTGTAATTTTAGGATCTCAACTAATTAGTTTGAAAATAAAACTAAAAACTTTCTTAAAAAACCGAATTTAAAACAATAAGTAATATATGAATAATTTCGTGAGCATACTCTTCTCAGTAAATAGTGCCAATCAATCTTTATTGCTATGAAGAAAGAGGTTGATGTTTCACAAATGACTTGTTTATTCCAAAAAATCTACAACAAAAAAAGAATTAAGTATTTATCACTGTTATGGGCAAATTTATTCATCTCGATACTGTCTTATTATAAATTGTTTCTTGTTTGTTTCTAAGCCGACCATTTAGCAAAGTGTAATTTTTGCGACAAAGCTTTTTAATGTGAATGTCCCTTTCAGTCTAGTGAGTATTCATTTATTAAAAATATTGTTAAACAACACATATTTATGAAGTATAGCCTAATAGCTTCCCGAGAATATTCAGTGTCCACCAAAGTATCAATACCTATAAACGGTATACATCAACCATTTGAAGACAATGTCTTTTTCAGATTCCTCAATGAATTTTTAAAAATGTGGCCAAGGCGCAGTTTTTTTTTTTTTTTTCCTACTCTAAAATGGTTCCAATATAAGCAGTTAATTTATCACTTATTAAAAACGCTACTTATTACCAACATTGCAACAGCAGGAAGAACAATAATAATAAAAAAAAAAGTCACGTTTGCTTGAGATTATTATAGCATTTGGAAATGAATTAATATTAATTTTGGTAGAAATCATGTAATTTCAATACACACAAAATATACGGAGATCAATGCAAGGCTGGATACAGATAGGATGAGATCTTGGATTTCAATAAGGAATATTGGGATTCGTTGTGCTTATGTTTACTGTTAGAATCCGTCTGTTATTATTGCTTTTGATTTTATTGCTCCAGTTTCTAATTAAGACTCATGACGCTTAAGCTTCTGCGCATGTGCAAATAGCGTTATCTTAGAAAAACAGATGGGAAAATTAAAAGCTTTTTTTTATTGAAGTAAACAGTGAAATTGTGGGATGCCAGAAGATATTTCTGTCATCCAATCCAATGTGAGAATTGTTACAACTGTAACGAAAAAGATTTTAAGAAAGTACGAGTGGTTGTTCGTGAACGCGCAGAATAATAACAAAGAAAATTGATAAATTACATAACTTTTTGTTAATAGTCCTTATTGTATAAATGTATATCAATGTCGTAATGAAGACTGTGTAAAAAACATTCTGAGTCACTTAAAAAGAATTATGAACCCCGCCATTGACAGAAGTAATATTCTGTTTGCCACGATCAAAAATCATTCCTTAGCACCTTTGACATGACATGTTCTACTAGTGGAATATGACGTAAATTATTTATAGACTTCATGAGTCATCGATAATACACCTCTGTATGTTGATTTTATGTGCTATAAAATCAACCGAGTTTAAGGAAAGCTTTACTTTTAAGAGATAAGTTTAAATAACAATTAAGTAAGCGAGGTTAAGTAAAGAATGTCGTCGCTAACGTATTAAAGAATGGGATTATAGCGATGATTAAGAAAGTCGTAGAATATGTTGTTCATTGAAGAATGCGTGATGCTTTGGGCATATATGTAGACGCGATTGAAACTCGAAGGCGGCTCCGTGGATGCAATATGTATGAGACAATCACTGACTATCATACTTTTAAGATGCGGTATTGACTATCGGATTTCCAGATAAACATGAGGGAATTACATTGGTAGAACATTAAACAAAGAATGTGTTTTTGAGTGGTGCATTATAGTTGATTTCGTCAATCTTAGTCATTCCAGGACAGGGCCATCGTGGACCTTCAAACGAAAACGGGACTCACTTGAAAAGACATCAAGCATGTTATTCATGAATCAGTGTGGTTGCCATTCAACGCATTAGTGTGTCCGCAGTATTCCATTCTGAACAATTAAAAAACTCGATGATGTTGTAGAACGAAGTTGTACACACCACGTGTTCGTTAATGAGAGAAATACCAGGACTCTCTCTTGCTATAATGTTATGCTTTTCTTATAAATATTATAAATAGTACTATTTAATTAAGTTTCAGAAACAGTTGAAGCCAATTTCATTTTTAATTAATTATTTTATTGTAGCAGAGAGAGAGACCATTTCTACACGGCGGGAGGTACAACTCCGTCGTTGGACAAAAAGTAACAGATGGGAGGGATTTCGAGGGAATTTAAGTACATACATAAAGTCTGGTAGGGATCATTTCTACAGGTCTGAAGCCGTGGGATTTGCTTGGTCATCGAATTTTTAAGAACGCGTTATTGCATAAATTAAAGTTAAAAAGGAATGGTGTCAGGAAATAAGAATGAACGCTTTACTTTTAAATGAGAGAATGGGAAAAATTAGGAAATTAAATTATAATTATGAGAAACTAATATAATTAAAGTTAAAATCATTATATATATATATATATATATATATATATATATATATATAAGATAAACAATAAAGTTCTTGTCGTTTTTAATGGATAAAAAGAAAATCATTTACAGAAAGAGAGTAGTCCATTGGCATCCAGCACCTTCTGCCAACATGTCTTCATCTGTGCAATCTCTATGCGGTAAAACTCGGGAGGTTGGGGCGCAAAGAAGTCTGTGAGTGCATAGCCCAAGTCTGCTTCATTGGTGAAAAATGTTCCACAAAGATAATTGTCCAGGGAGAGGAAGAGGTGGTAATCGGATGGTGCAAGGTAAGGTGAATAAGGATTAGGACACAAAGTTTCCCAAACAAGTCACTGCATGGTGTCCCTGACCACTCGTGTGACATGCAGTCTGGTGTTGTCATGAAGGAAGAGTACACATTTGTGATTCACCAGTGCTGGCTCCTTCTGTTGCAATGCCTGTTGCACACGTTTCAATTACTGCGAATATAGGTCCGCAATGACCGTTTCGCTCGTTGGTAGCAGCTCATAGAAACCACTTGACGACTTGTCCACTAAACACAAAGCATAATCTTGCGTGGGTGCATAGGTGGACTCGCGCAGTGAGGGACAGTATCCTTGAGTGAAAACCAATGTTTGGAACGCTTGGGAGTGTCATACAGGACCCACTTTTCGTCACTAGTAAGCATTCGATTGAATATGGATGCGGTGCTGTGGAGAGAAAGGAACGACATGCAGGCTGCCACTCGTTGTCTCCTGTGAACTTCCTATAGAATATGCTTAACGCACTTGCTCTGCCTGTACGTCTTACCCAAAAAGTGCAAATGAAGTCTAACTGTTTCACCAGAAATGCTAAATTATTTTGCAAGTTCGCCACACGTTCGACTACTGTCCTCCTAAATAGCCGCCTGAAGGACTTCGTCATCCAAGGCGTGTGGTTGCCCACTGTGAAGTTCATCACAGAGGGACAAGTCTCACGACCTAAATATTTAAAACCAATGCCTTGCAATACGTTTATTCACAGCACTATCCCCAAACGCTTGACATATTCGGCGACTTGATACAGCTGCTAATAAGATCACTTTGAAGTCGTAAAGCAAACAACACAGAACGATATCCTTTGACACTTCCAATTGTCTTGTTACTGTGCGAGCTGCAAATGATGAAAGCGCGGACCACATCAGGGACCATTAGTCAGAAAATGGGCATGTTTGCAGCATGCCCAAAAACCGCTCGTACGGTACGACGACGCTTGCAGCAACGCGGACTATCAGCACGGTAACCATTAATTCGGCTTCCCTTGACAATGTAACATAGAGAGAGAGACGGCGACTCTGGTGCGCTGAACAACAAAGCTTGATACAGGAGGGGCACATTGTAGTCTTTTCAGATGAGCTCCGGTTCTACATGTAGTATTCTGATGGCCGTTTACGTGTATGGAAACTCTGAGGAAACCGCTCGCCGCGTGCTTGCATTCCATATCGGATTAGGTGCTTTATACCTGGTTTGAGGGTTTGAGCAGCCATTGGTTAAACAACATGCACATCTCTAGTTCGGATCGACGGTAATTTGAACGCATATCAGTACATTTCTGACATCTTACGTCCAGTGGTTGTGTCTTATCTTCGAGGCCTGCCAAACGCCATCTTCCAACAAGTTAATGCAAGACTACATGTTGCAGGTCGTGTTCTAACCTTCCTCGGTACACAGGGTATTCGATTGTTGCCCTGGTCAACATGGTCTCCAGATCTGTTACTCATTGAAAACACCTAGTCATGGGTTGTTGAGAGACTGGTCCGCCATCCCTCTCCAGCTAATACGGTTGATGAAGTGTGGTATAGACATGAATCAGCATGGAATGAGTTGTCAGTTTCTGTCATCCGAACCGAGTTCGACTCCATGCCTAACCTGGTAAGGGCCGTTTTAGCTACTAGGGGTGGCAGTAGTTTCTAATAATTTCTTACCCCTGTCAACCCCCAAACTGCTTGCAAATTTAATTATTTCGTCTTAATACCATTCTGTTTACGTACAATAAATATCTTTTTTTTATATTTGCTTTCTTTTATGGTGTTGCAATTTTAATGGCCAGCGTTATTTATACATATATTAGGGGGACCGAAAAGTAATCAAAATATCTTCGATGAGCACAATCACAGTTAGTTTGTGTGTCAAGACACGGTCCCGAAAACACCGGAAGTTTTGTTATTACATTCAAGCTTGGTTGTAAACTTTACTTTTCGGTTACAAAACTTATATTCTGTTAAGGGGGAACGATGTCAAGGTGAACAATAGAAGAAGTATATTTATGCTATTTTTGTTCAATCAAGGAATGAAGGCAAACGGAGAAATAAAAAAATTACTGATACTTATGGATATATTCAGAAACTAAACGAGTATCATAGATGAAATAAAAAGTTTAAAAATGGAAAAAAAGAATCTCAAAAATGTTGCACGAAAATGACGACCCCAAAAATTAGGGGATGATATCCTGAAGGCGATGGGGGATTCAGATCCTCGTCAAACAATTGAGGAATTATTATTGAAGATTGGCTGTCTATGGTCTACAGTTCAGGATCATCTTCGTCGCTTATAAAAATTGTATAGGCAAGGAATTTGGATTTCTCATGAATTGATGAAGACGGCGCTCGATCAACGGCGTATTACCTGTGCGTCTCTTTTCTCTCAGTCCGTTTTTGCGACGAATTGTAGCGGAGATAAGAGGGTTCTATATAATCATCCTGTACGAAAAAGCAATGGTTTTCTTCCAGGGAAGAACCTGCTCCGCCATCTCGACTATCATTAACAATAAAGAAGGTTCTTGTTTGTATGTGGTGGGCTTTTTCTGTAATCATACACTATGAATTGCTTGAAACTGGTCAGACTATTGCAGCGCCAGTGTACTGTGACGAACAAGAGCAAATGAAACAAGACGATCTGTTCTGGTCAATAAAAAAAAATCCTTCAACACGATAACGCGAGGCCTCACGCTGCAAAAAAAAAAAAGTAAAAAACCAGGAAAAAAAATAAGGGGCTTTAATTGGAACTTTTTCCTCATTCATCCTATTCACCATATCTCGCACAGTCGGATTACCACCTTTTCAGATCATTAGAACATGCATTAACCCTTCTATGCAAATTCCCATCATAACATTTAGTGAACAAAAAACATTTAGTACATTTAGTATTCAAAACAGGCGTATTGTAAATTGGGTGTTTCTGGTAACTTTTTTCACGTCAAAAAAAATCAAATGTCACAATCATTATTGCGGGTTTGAACTTGTCATTCCGCTGTTTGTTGTGTTTGGAAGAAAAGTGTGATTTCTCTCTATTGAATATTTTTATAATAAATCTGATATTTTTTTTTCTTACTAATTGAAACGATAATGAGTGTATAATTATACAAAGATATATTATTTTTCTTATTTATTTTGTACTGAGCTTAACAAGTCAATTTGAATGATGTTGAATATTTCCATCATACTGATTTTTAATTATTTTATATTATATATTACACAATGATTTTTTAAAACATTTTCCCTTTAATCTAGAGCATGAATTATATCACCCTGATTTATTTCACGAAAAAAAAAATCATGCAAAGAAGGGTTAAGAGGTAAAATATTTAAAAATGTTGGAGAAGTGAAAATGCACTTGGAAAAGTTTTTCAATGAGCAATCGGAGGATTTTTTTAAAAAAGGGAGCCAAGCAACTGTCTTTACGCTGGCAAAAAGTGTTATAAAATGATGGAAATTATTTTGTTGATTAGTATTTAAGATTTTCTTTAACAAATAAATGTTTTTCGGCAGCAAAATTTTTTTGATTTCTCTTCGGTCCCTGTAGTGTTCCCATCCCCTCCAACCAATGATTCAGAAGCCTTCGCTATATGGAGCTGGCAGTACCGCCCCCGAGGAAGGAGAAAGAGAGCTTTGTAACGGCAGTTGAAGGTTTTTCGTAGCATAGGACCAGTTAAGTAGGCCTCCCTGGGAGTGCCAATTTTAATCTTTAAATAATGTTTTTGTTTAGTTTTAAAAGTCATAACTTATTTCATTATATCTTCGAACCACATCCTAACATTACACTGGTGCAGTCAGCCAGGATATAGACAATTTTGAGTTTTTTCTGAACTGAGGGAATTTTAGGAAAAGTCTGATTCTATAGTTTAAGAATTACAATGGCTTTCCTAGCGAGGACAAAAAGAATTCAGGACTTGCAATATGTCGCTCGAGAGATAGGCATCGAGCATGTCTTAGAGATGACAGTAATGGCATTCAGGAATGCTATTTTGAAAACTGAAGCGCGTGAGGAAGAGTTTGTCAGAGAATTGCTCAATAACCTGATAGAACATAAGAAAAAAGGAGAAAAGGAAAAAACAAGAAGACGAAAGAAAAATACAAGATGAAATATATGACAGGAAACAAGATGGTGAAAGGAAGCGCAAGCAAGAAATGAAATTGGTAATACAGAAATTATGTTTAGAAAACGAAAGAATTAAAATGAGCGAAAAGACTAATTTAGAACTCGTTGTTAGATCGAAAGTACAGCTGCAAGAATTTCTCCCAAAATTCGATCCGAAGAACAATGATATTACCTTATATCTAGTATTATTTGAGAGACAAGCTAAAAGAGTTGAAATCAAAATGGAAAATTGTATATCTCATTTGATCGGACTGTAAGGAAATGTTTAGTTCTTTATCATTGAAAAATACAGAAAACTCGCACAAAATCAGTTGAACACGTTTATTAGTTAGGCATAGTTGCCGCTAAGATAAAAACATTGCAAGTAAGCTCTGTCAACATTCGGACTGTTGCCAATCCAACAAAGTGCAAACGTTGCAAAGAAATTGTTTCCAAATTTGCAAGTATTTTAAATATTAACAATTTTCAAAAGTTAACAATAAAGCAATATTTACAATTATACAAAAATAAATACAATCATTAAAATAAAATGCAAAATAGTAATTTAAAAATGCCGAAATATAGAACTATGAAATTAAGAGTTATCAAAGAACTGAACAATCGTTGTCCCAACAGGACTATTGTCATACGATATTGCGCACAACATCGCACGTGAAAACAAAGAAATCACGAACGATTACGATAAGGTAAAAGAAATTCTGAAACGATACAAGTTAACACCAGAGAAATTTAGACAATTGTTTGTGAAGCATAAAAAAAACCCCAAGATATCACTTGAGATGATTTCGCATACGAACTGATAAACAATTTTCATGAATGGATTCGAGGCTTACAAGTTAACTCTTATGAAGATTTCAGCGATTTGATAATAACTGACCAAATCAAAAAGGAGAAATGTATGATCATTTTATTGACGAATGGACACATTTCAAAAAACCGGATCAAATTGCCTCAAAATTAGACGATTATGAAAATGTCAGATAGTAGACCGAGAGAAAATTTTCAGCATTTATCAAACGTCCGCCATGGGAAGAACCGAAAAATTTTCCAGTACGGAAATATATTCCACCTCATTCAAGGGAAAATACCAGAACTCCGAGGAAGGAAGAAATAAAAACATCAACGAAAGAATGTTACATTTGCGGATTGCAACGCTGGTGAAGAACTGTCCAAAGAGATACAAAGTGATAGGAATGAATAGTTATATCAATACACACACGCAAGGTGATCGGGCAGTAGCGGTTGAAATTCGAACTGAGTTCCTTTTGGAAACCAGAAATAAGAAAAAATTAGCTGAGAGTGATTTCCCATATGTTGAAATTGTTATCAATGGAAAGAGTGTAACAACTTTAATTGATTCTAGATCGATGAAAACTGTGTTGAACTCAGATCTCATTTCGGATGAAAAGAATGAGGAAAGAAAACTAATTTTAAGAAGCAGGTTCGGAGAAAAAATAAAAGCCTCTCTCTCCAACGTTCAGTTATGATTGAAAAAAAAAAAAAACAAGAACAACGAAGCATTTTCCAAACCTATTCAAGAGTTAGCAGCGACCACGAATAAAATCCAAGGTTAACATCGCGATAAAAATATACAAACTATTGCAGAAGATTGTAAACGAAACAGCAAACGATGAATAATCATCGGAGATCAATGGATATTGCTGTTGTGGACAGAAGTCTGATTTCATTACCAAAGGAAAGGCAGAGAGAGGAAAGCAAATATTAAAAAATGAAAAATGTTTATGTTTGGAAATATTATTTACCACGTAGGAGGAAAATGAATATCAAGAGTGAAAGAGCTTTATTGAGAGAACAGCAGTTAAAATGTGACACTTTGAAAGATGTATGGAAACAATTTACTTTAAGAAAAGGGAATTTTTATTTGAGATATGATCTACTATTCCACGACGATAAAGTATTGAGGAAAAGGTATCTCAATTGGTTTTGCCTAAAATTAGAAGAACTCAAGTAATAAAATTGGCTCACGAATCTGTTTTTGACAGTCATATGGGATTTAAAAGGAAAAGTGAAAGAATTTGTTTTAATATCTGGTGGCCTGATTTAAAGAAGGACACTTTAGAATATAGCAAATCTTTCACTAATTGTTAATTAAGAAGCCAAGAGAAAGTTACGGACAAAATACCTATAATCCTTGTTCTTAGGCCAGATTTACCTTTCGTGGTCGTGAATGTTGATATAGTAGATTGGTCCATCGTTGAATGTTGATATGGTAATTGGTCCATCGTTGAATGTTGATATGGTAATTGGTCCATCGTTGAATGATTGGGTAGATTGATCGATCGTCCACCATAAAACACAAATACTGTTTTTCATGATAGACCAGCATTCCAGATGGCTAGAAATGATTCCTCTTCGATCGCTGCCTACCAAAACTACACGCGAAGCGTTAATTATGAGGGCAGGAATTCCAAATGTCTGGAAGTGATTCCTCTTCGATCGTTGCCTGCCAAAACTACATGCGAAGCGTTAATTATGAGGGCAGGAATTCCAAATGTCTTTGCCAGAGATATAGGGACCAATTTTACGATTCCCACGATTTTCAGTTTCTGGATATGCAGCATCGAATGGACTCGTGGAGAGGTACAATAAAGTATTAAAAAATTCATTGTACCATGTCATTAGAACTAATCCAAGTAATTGGGACAAATATATACCGTACTTGTTTTTCGCATTCAGAGAAGTTCCGAAATGCACAACGGGAGTGTCACCTTTCAAGTTCATGCATGAATTAACAGCTAGAGCCCCTCTGAATGTGTTATAATCAAGATGGTGTGGTGATATTTCCATTCCGTTAAACATGGGAAATTCTGTGGTGAACTACTTACAAGAAGAAAAGATCAATTAAGAGATGGCCGCTGAGCAGGAGTCATTAATTGCCTCCGGAAGACAAGAAGTTTACGCAAGATATTTGAATCGCATAGCTCGCACCTTTTGAAAGCTTTCAGATGAGCGAAAAGGTATATTTATTGATACCTGATTCAACGAACAAGCTCTACGCGCAGTGAACCGGCCCTGGAGAGATAGTTGGATTGAATCCTCCTCACTCTTATAAAGTGAAATTGAGTGATGGAAAAATTCGGCATTGTCATGTGAATAAGATAAGGAGGTATTACCCAAGAGTTAATGCAATCGGTGTGATATTCGAAGACGATGAAGACTTTGGAGAAGTTCTTCCCACTCCAACTTCTCTGAAGCCCGGAATGAAAGAGTTATTGGAGCATATTGATGTAAGCCATCTGGAAGATGAGGAAGAAACCAAATTGCTAGAATTGTTAAGTGAGTACCAAAAACTGTTTACGGGCAATGTAAACATTTCTAAAGTTGATGCTCATAAAATCAATTTAAAGCCAAACGTCGAACGGAAAAAACCGTTCATGTACAGGATCCCTGAAGCATTGAAGGGAAAAATAGATCAACAAATCCAAGAATTATTGGAATTAGGATTAATCGAGGAAAGCAATGCTGAGATTGCATACCGATAGTCTGTGTGAATAAGAAAGATGGATCCATGAGATTGTGCATTGACTACCGGTGCTTTGAATTGTGCAACGGTAACGGATGATTTCCCTATGGAAGACGCAACAGAATTGATCCAATTAATTGGCAGAGCTAACATAATAACTTCGTTAGATCTTTTGAAGGGGTACTGGGCAATCCCGATGTCGGAAGAAAGTAAAGATTTTATTTCTTTCAAAAGTCATCAACAAATGTATAGATTTAAAGTCATGAGTTTTGCACAGAAAAATGCACCTGCTAATTTTCAACGGGTAATGAATAAAGCACTTGCTCCTTATAGGGAATTCGCCCGTGCGTATATAGATGACATCGCCTTATTTTCGAGAAATTTCAGTGAACATTTGCAGCATTTAAACATCATTTTATTGAAGTTGGAATAATTAAACTTCACTGTGAACCTTAAGAAGTGTGATTTCGTGAAACCCTATGTGAGATTTTTAGGACACGTTGTCGGGTAGGGAAGACATCAGCCTGATCCAGAAAAGGTGCATGCGATAAGAAACTTAGCATCTTCTACAGATAAGAAAGAGTTACGTAGTGTTCTCGGTTTGAGCAATTACTATCGCGAGTTCATTCTCAAATATTCGGAGCTTGAGTATCCTCCTCACGGAGTTAAAGAAAAAGAGAGTCTCCAACAAAATTCCATGAACTGATAAACATGAAAAAGTGTTCAAAAAATTAAAAGGTGCCCTTGCCGATGCTCCTTCCTTATACACCCCGGTGATGAACCGGCCGTACATTATTCATTCTGACGCTACATCAGTCGGCGTTGCTGCATGTTTATCCCAAAAGTTGGATGAAAAGACTTACCCTATATCTAATGCAAGTCAGAAATTGACCAAAACCCAGCAGGCTTGGTCAACCGTTGAGCGAGAAGCATTCGCGATTGAATGAAGTTCGAAAAAGTGTGAATTGTGGGCGTTAGGCACAGAAATTGAATTCTACACTGATCATAATCAGATCCCATTTTTAACAAAAAGTGCACCATAGTCATTTACACTACAAAAAGGCCATTCATCCTGCAAAGATTTAACATAACTCTGAAACATTGCGTGGGATCGAAAATGCCTTATGCAGACGCGTTATGACACTTAGTGTGAACATAATCGATTATTGTTGAAAGTATGGATATTCATTGGATTTCTTCATATGTATATTTGTGCTTTTTCATGTGCTCTTACCGTTCTTTTGCATTTAGAATATCTTATTAATTTGAATCAGTTTGAAATAATGAAGTGTATATTAATTAAAGTTTCATAATGTGTATGATTTTTGATAATTTGTAATGTGTAACAGTGTTCGCGTTTAAGTATTGCTTCTTTTTACTATAATTATTATTGTGCATTTAGTGTTAATGATTGTGAACTAATTTTGATTTGCGTGAATATTTTCAGTGTTAATTTTATGAGTTTCAGCTGCTGAGTTAAATTTGTTTACAAATGTAACGTCAGAGCTGGTGGGGAGATGTAGTGTTTCCATCCCCTCTGAGCAATGATTCAGTAGCCTCCGCTACGCGGCGCTGGTAGTACTACCCAAGTGGAGAGAAAAAGAGAGTTTTGTAATGGCAGTTGAAGATTTTTCGTAGCATGGGAGCAGTTAAGTAGGCCTCCCTGGGAGTGCTACAAACCTATTTTAATCTTTAAATAAAGCTTTTTGTTAAGCTTTTAAAAGTCATAACTCATTTCAATATATCTTCGAACTACAACTAAACATTACAGCCCCCTATTATATATATATATATATATCTTGTTAGTTTATGAATATGTGTGCTTGGATGGCATTTTTTTTACAAAAATGTTCTTCACTTTCCTATGATATCCTTATTGATATTTCTCATAATTATAAGAGTCAATTTATTTGACCAAAAACTGCGTGTAGTGAGAAAAATTTTCAGCAGGAGATGTTAATTAGATCTTGTTAATCAGAAATTGGGTATTTATCACAATTTTTTTTGTATTGTTTTAATAATTTCAACCATATTGTAACAACTCACAGCATAAATTCCCTTAACAAACTAAAATTCAGTATGAATTATATTTTTGTGCTTATTACTCGAAAATAATACAACTGTAATTTTACAATTATGTTTTCAAAATATAGCAATTTAAATTGGGTTAGTACAGCAAATCTAAACTGTGAGACTTTCCCCCCCCCTTTTTCACTGAATTATATACAGATGACTTTGGAATTGTTAAAAAGTGTACCAATTTTTGGAGTATGTATTGATGGATAGTATTTTGGTCCAGTAAAACTTTTTCCTATTTTAATTGGTATTTTGATAAAAATCTAGACACCTCACATAAACTTATAGAAATGGTATCAGTTGCGAATGAAAAAGCCGAAACTATATCTCGAGAACTAATAACAGCATTAGGAGAAAAAAAAATCTGAAAGAAAAATATGTTGCGTTTGGGGGAGACAATTGCAACTCCAACTTTGGCGGCGTAAATCGGGGAGGAAAAAATAACATATTCCAGCATTTCAACAATACACTGAGAAAAAGCATAATAAGTATTGGTTGCCCAGCGCATATATTGAATAATTGTGAGCAACATGCCTTAGATCAGGGGTAGTCCCCCTTTTGCTTACCATGCGCCAAAATTTTGACAGACGAGTTCATTTGCGCCGTATGAACTCGTCTGTCAAAATATTTTAAATCATCTTACATTCATGATCAGGGGTTGGTAAATATAAGGATAGAATTTGCTTCGCTTAGAGGAGGAAATGTAATAACTTAACCACACACTTAAATTAATTAATTTACGCCACATTTTAATGAAGACTAATCTACAATAGTCAGGAATAATCACGATCGCTTCATGATGGTGTTGTACTTGACAGAGAGTCTCATTTGCTGAAGTAAAGCAAGGGAGCACAGTTGTCATTGAGAGAGAAATCAGTTCGGAACTTGGATTTGTCTGTTCTCTCTGCTTGCTAGATGGAGTCCTAGCCCTGACATATGTTTAATACCTTATTTAACAGAAGTATGTTTGAAGACATAATTAACTTTTTAAAATAATTTTGCACAACTGTATGCAAAACAATATCTATTACAGCACACAATCAATACTTACCAATAATGAAACTTATAAAACAGGTTGGATTTCGCCAGTCTCTTAATATTTGGTGTTAAATTTGTTACTGAGAGCAGATAATTCTTTAAATTTGAATCAGTTATTTCGTAGCTTGTTTTGTTTTTAATCAATTTTCTTTATAAAAATGCTTGTTCATATTTGTACATCGTTCCAATGTGACATATATAGTTTTTTTGCAAATTTTCTTTCCTCTGGGTAATGTTCTCAGGGTAATAAACGCCAGAAATTAATTACATCAGAAGCATTTTGATCTTGAATAAACTCATCAAATTTTATTTTTAAGAATGAATTTGTTTTTAAATCAATCAATTTCATTTGTATGTTACTAGGCAGCTGCATTATGTTTTATTCACTAAGAGAAATTGCGTTTATAAAGGCGAAAATGCAGTTTTCTTCTTTAGCAAATTTATGAAAACAACTTTCAAATGTCCCTTGCAATATCTTGTTTTTTCATGTATATACTTGATCAAATTACTGTTAGTCTCAGCATATTCACTGTACTCTTTCAAACATTTAAATTGTCTAAAATTCTTATTTCCTAACTGAAAGATAATTAGTTTTAATTTCATTAAAAAAAAAGAACTGATACTGTTTACTAAGCTAGGAAACAATTTATTCTTGCCTCATAGTTTTAAATTTATATAGTTTAGATGTCTAGTAATATCGACTAAAATACCAAATAATAGGGATCACTCATTAGGTAGTTTAATTTTCTGTTCTAAAAATTAAAAAAGTACTTTTTCAGTTTTCAAAATCTACTCAAACCCTGCCCTCTAGAAATCCAGCGCACTTCACAATGAGGGTTATTGTCACCATACTCCAAATCTAACAATTCACAGTATTCTCTGATTTCTCGTTTGTTTAATGCTCTTGCTATAATTTTATTCACATATTTCACAGCTGGTAACATAACATGTTACATATTTAAAGTTTTGGCATGCAGTGCTTCTTAGTGTATGATGCAATGATATTAAAGTATAAGGTAAGCTAAAAAATTTTCAAGCAAAGTTACAATGCTCTTTACTTTACCAATCATTGATGGCACTCAGTCAGTACACACATTGATGAGTTTGCTACAATTTACTTTTAGATTTTCTAGGCATGGTGTTCCTTTTTCAAATATATCTGATTCTAGTGTATTACCAAGAAAGGACTCCACACTGGCAAGTTCTTCAAAGACATTAAAATTATATATCTCTCATCAATTCCTCTTATAAAAATATTTAATTGTGTTGCATAAGATATCTCCACTGATTCATCCAAAGCTAGAGAAAAAAGTTTAAGAATGGATAAGATCTTCCAATTGTTGAGATATATCCTGAGAGAGCTCCTCTATCTGTCTCATAACTGCCTATCTTGATAACGAAATTTCGTCTGCTTTCCTTTCAATACATTTATTATCAAGAGGGTGTGATAATATTTTATGACAAGGCTTAATAATCACTTCCCCTGTCAGGAAAAGGTTTATTTTTTCCCTATCAATACTAAAGCAATTTCATATGAAGCTTATGTCATTGCAAAGTCTTCACAACTTACTTCAGCAAATTTATTTAGTCTTCTCTTGATTTCTTCCTTTTCTATAGTCACATATTCTTTTAGCAACTCAGACCTAAAATCAAACTTCATTTTTCTTCTACGTAATTCTGGTGCTATATTTTACAGTGTCTATTAAGATCAGGTCTTCTATTTTGAGAAAAAGTTATTTCACTAACAACACAAAACGGTTTTCCTGATGTCCATAAAATTCACGCCTACAATCACTTTCTGCGATTCTTTTCGTCATTTTATTTTGAATTTCAATGGAAAAAAGGAATTTGAAAAAGCATTGAATAGTACAAAACTTTAAAAAATTGGTGAAAAAGATAAAATAGATCGCATTTACGTACATCGTATCACACAAAACACTCTCGCAAAAATTCTGCTTCAAAACTCGATACTCAGAATGGATTGAAACGCCCCCTGTAATCATCCAATGCACCCCGTTTGGTGCATATGTTATGGTTTGGCCACCCTTGCCTTAGATGGATTGGTTCATAGATATTGAATCTTTAATCTTAAAATTGCTTAGTTATTTTTCAAATTACCTGGTAAGAACTGAAACACTTAAAGAGTTCTGTAATTTTGTTGAATACAAAAAGCTGCAGTTTCATTCGAAAATAAGATGATTGCTTTTATTTTACGCCATTATTAGAATGCTGGAAATATATCCAGCTCTTAGATCATAATTTTTTTTTATATCGCAGGAGCATCCTCCAATGTTAAACATATTTTTTTTGTTTCAAAATTATTTGAATGAAGCGTATTTATGGTTTAAATAGAATCTATGATGTTTGTTTTCCAAATAAAATAGAAAGCATGAAAAAAGAAATAACTGTCGCTCAGAAATGATATATTTAGTTAAAACCGGTTAAGCAAAAAGAAAGGAGTAAAATACTTTTTGGCACACGCAACTGAAAGTGAAGCAAATTATAAAACGTTACGAAGAGAATCTTAGAAACTCAGTTATGAAACAAAAGTTTATTAACATTTACGAGAGAGGAATTTTATATCTGAATAAATAGACTACTACTCTTAAAATTTTTTAAATGGAAGTTACTGGAAAAGACACCTTCTTGGGGGGCGGGGGGTAGAACAATGCCTTGTACACTTGGGACTCTGGACAACAACTTAATGACTCTTTATTATTTTATCAGCCACTAAATTTAAATATTTTTTTCAAAAAATAGAACGCAACGCTGCCTTTTTAACTCTTTCGAATGTTTTAAAATAGGTTAAACATTTTCTGGAAAAAAAATAGACCCTGTCCTCAGAATTTTTGAAAATTTGTTCATCGTTCTTTGCAATTCTAGCTCATAATACTTATGTTAAGAGGACCTTCAGTATTATGAAATCAATATGGACAGATGAACAAAACAGGTTTGTTACCAGAATCAATAAAAAAGTTGATCATGGTACGTAATGAGAGTTTAAACTAGAGTACCTAGCCCTGTTGGGCTTTAAGCTCCGATGTGGTAATATTGCTTGATTACTTCAAGTGTCCAGTGCAATTGAGATTTTATGATAGTTAAAAGAATTAAGAATTAAAAAATGAAGTGAAGTTTAAATAGTAACAGAAAAATTTAAAGTATTTCATGATAATTTAAAAATTTACGTAACGATAACTATTTAGAATGCATGATAGGGGTGGGGGAGAACAGGGTGAAGTGCGTTTGTCCAATCAGGAGGCAGCAGCTCTAGTTGAATCTGAAGTGGGAGTGACAAGATGTGAGTTTCAACGAGTGACCCAGTATCTGAGTTCTGATTGGTTTAAAAATTGGGAGGGTAAATGACTATAAATTTGCAAGTTTTAGGTTGGAAGTGTAAATAAATCTACGAATTATGGGGATGCGGTGCTTATATTTCATATCTTTGTAGCTGTGGGTTTTTAGGATAGAGGGATTTAAACAATTATTTATATTAATTTTAAGTTTTCACTGATGTTTTTGATACGGTCTTTAATAGTGGGAAGGTCTATTGAGTTTCTAAGGTCTTCATTTCTCATAAACCATCTTGCATTACAAATCATTCGCATGATGTTGTTTTGCAAGATTTCTTATTTATTATAGTGCATCTGAGCTGTGAGCCTCCAGACGGGACAAGCGTAGGTAATGTTTGGGCGCAGAAATTGTTTATAGACAAGCATCTTGTGATTAAAGTCAAGCATCTTGTAATTCCGACGAATTAATGGGATAATTTTATTCGCGGCTTGTCGGAACTTGCTTTGAATGATAATGGTACAGTACAACTTTAAAAATATAAACTGTCGAAAATTTTATAAATACTGCTTTGATTAAAAAAATTAAAGAAGTAAGAAGCCAGTCAGAGTATGTTTTTTTTAAAAAAATAAAGAGCAAAATATAAATGTTTTGTATATGTACATAATGTTTGTTTTTAAAGATTTTGCTTTACTTCCTTCGAAAATTATATTTAATGCTTTTTACACGAAACTTATTGTATTGGTCAAGTATTTAAAATTTTATTTGTTGCTGTTTTTTTGACATAAAACCTAAATATCTTTTGTACAAAATGGAAAAGCCCCAATGCGACTCGTTCTTATAAGAGTAGTTGTATCCTCATGGAACAAGAGTGCCGGGAAGAGCCTCCGCAATCGTTCACTCTGCTCCTTCCTAGATTCATTCATTCAATAATTGAACCCATTTGATCAGATTTCGATTCCTCGAACAATTCAAAAGTAAGGTAATCTAATGACTTATATATGTACCCAGTCATTAGGTTCCTGAGTTAATTAATTACTGCACCCACAGTCATTAGATTATATATAACTGTTCTGAAATCAAATAAATCACTTCTGGTTTCAATTGCTACATCTGCATATACTAGACTTTCTCCATTAAATACAAACATTTCTACTCTGAAAAATTAGCTCTATATTTGTCTTTATAATGCTTCTATAAGAATTCGAAGATGCTTATCATTTGCATACACTTTACTACTAATTTTAATGTCCTACTTTAATATAAGTATAATGCGAATTTTGGGTCTGTTGGATATATTTCTCAGGCTGGCCAATCTGAAAGTCATCATTTGATTGGCTAGTCATGTGTTGTAATAACATCATTAACATTTTTTGAATCTGTATATTCAACGGCCGTCCAAAAAATATATTCAGTAATATATAATATCACTTTTTAGGGATTTCTATATTCGTGGTCATCGTTGGTGATATAATAATTAGAGTACATATTCTAAATATATTTTACCTTATTACTAAAATTATTTTACTTTTACCTTATTATTACATTTGAATATTTTAGATGAAAATACAAAATTTTTCAAATGCTTACTAAAATTCCAATAAGTTCTTATTATGAGGAAAATATTGTCTGTATTATTTTTTTTTTTTTTCCGACAGCAGCAAAGCTATAAAATAAACTATCTTTTTCTGCGAGACAAACTAGAAAGAGATAAAACATCGATTGGTCGATATGTGTGGAGGGAAATAAATTCTGGAAGATAACGTGTTTAAGTTATGTTAAGTCATCGGTGAAATAATATGTTTTTGTAAGCGAATTACGGAGTTTTTTCGGGAGCATTACCTCTTGCTTCTATTTAGCTTATTTTTTCATTATTTTGATGTAATACAGACATAACAATATTAAATATAGACACAGCAATATTCTGTCGAAAGACGTTGTTCTGTTTTTATTTTTTGGGTAGTTGATACGTTTTAAATGAACATACATTACTACCGTACGGTTTCAACTATCATGTAATAAAATACGTACCAAAGAAAAATTGAAAATTTTTTCAAAAAAAATTTAACATTTCAAGGTACCTACTATTGTATTTTCATACACATCTGTTTTATCGTGAAAGAAATCCAATGGAAAAAGTTTTTTTCCTTCTTGTTTTAAATTTGTTAATGTGTCGTTTGTAAAAAAAATGTAGTACAATTTTTTGTTGTTGTTATTGCCGGTTGAGCAATAGGCAATCGACTATTTTTTTAAGTGGAATAGGTGTCGTCCTCGTCACGTGACCGAGGTTCAAAATTACGAGGTTCGTCGCTAATGGCCCTTGTGTTGTTTCTCAGTGCGACGTCAATAAGAAATCAAATCAAGTCCGTTATGTAAGACTCCACTACTTAATTTCATATGTTGTCTGTGTTCTTATTATGAATTTAATTTGATCATTATTAATTACATGAATAGTTTACATGAATAATAAACATTCTCCGTACATAAACAAAAACAAGGTAAAGTTTCAAAACTTTTTTTATTGAAATCATTTGTTTTTGTACATTGCTTGTAATAATTTTCAAAGAAACAGACAGATATACATTCATGAATATTGTATTTAAATAACTGAAAAATATTTTTCAATTGTGAAAAAGTACGTGATTTTTTTAACTCTATTAATCAAAATTTAATAAATTATTCTCTTGTTTAAAATTACCCTTTATTTACTTTCGTGATTCTGAAATACAAAGGATAAACACTGACGAATTAAAAAGAGCATACTACTTAAAGAAGTATATGAAAGTATTTATCTATTTACACACAGATATATAGCTTCTACATATACATACTTAATCAATTATTCTGATAACTGGCATTTGTAATTGGTGTTGCAGAATAAATAGTTTTTTTTGCAAGATTTGAATTATTTGAAAAATTAATCTGTCATTATCAAAGCATCTTTTTAAAATCCCTTTTAAGCTACGATCTATGGATGTTTTTTTCATCATTTTGGTGCTGCCATCTTTGAACGTTATATAAATTTACAGCTGGAAATGGAATATTCGATGTAATAAATACAATAAGGCTAAGCAAATTTTTACAAAAAAGAAAGGAAATTATTAATTTCCACCTTTAAAACATATTTTAACAGGGATTTATATCATCTACAATTAAATTTAAAAAAATATTTTAAATTCAGTTGTAGATAGTGCAAATCACATAACGGGAGGGGGGGGGGTATAATATAGTAACAAAACCACAGAGAAATGGATATGAAATCGAAAACGCAATTATTTTCCAAAGAATTTAGCACTGAATAAATCAAAATATATAGCTTAGGATAAAAATAAATCTAACTAATGAACCTATAAATCAGACTTGTCTGCTCTGCTTCCTTTGAAATCTTAAAAAGGAATGATAAATCTTCAGTAAGCATCAGTTTGCTCCGTAATACCATCAGATTAATGGCTTGACTGCATCTTCTGAGGGCCGCGGTAGCCTAGTGGTCATGGTCGTGGACTCGCGGTCTGCGATTTTCTTCGAATCGTAAGTCCTGTTGTCTCTAAAGACCCACCGTGAAGGCGGGGCTGATGCACGTGAAATCAGTCGAGGCACAAAGTCCTCCAATTAGCGTGGTGTGGAAGTTTGGAGAGGGAGGTGTCAGCTCAGGTGTCGTCTTCGTCACTTGACCGAGGTTCAAAATGACGACGTCCGTCGCCAGTAGTCTTCGTGTTGCATCTCAGTGCGACGTTAATAAGCAATCACATAATTGCATCTACTAGGAAACCCCACTCGGTAGAAGAAAACTCGTTTGCAGAGAAAAGGGGGGCTTTGATCCCCGATATGGTGTTCTGTTTCTTGCCACATTTTTTATGCTTTTTTCTTTCTTTTTGTAGGTATTTTCCTATGGAAATCAGGAGTTACGCCATGAGAGATAATGTTGAAAGCTATCATGCTCCCATAGGAAACTCCTGACTCACATAGGTAGAAAATAAGCCAATATTGTAATGCTGCTAAACTCCAGTTACTGTGCTTGAACCTAAAAAAAAAAAAAAGATATAAATGAAGAATAATTAATACATACGCAGACATATACCATATAAAGTTCTTAAGGCTGTTTTCTCCCCATATCATACAGTCACATTTAATACTGAAAAACAATTAATAGCCTTTAAAATAAGGAAAACTTGAAATCTTAGTTTAAATAATTGATAATCTTAAATGGCTTTCTTTTTTCGGATTAAAATTTTTTGTCGCTGCATTTGATTGTTAATTAACATCGCACTCAGAAGCAACACGAGAGTTATTGGCGACGGACTTCGTAATTCTGAGCTTCGGTCAAGTGATGAGGACGACACCTGAGCTGCACCTCTCTCTCCAAACTTCTACACCACGCCAACGGGAGGACTTGGGACCTCGACGGATTTAACCTGCAGCAGCTCCACTACATGGCTATTTTTTTGTGGCATCAAGGCTCAAACTCATAACTCGGCGGAAATAACACTGGCCGCGAGTTCATGACCATGACTACCATCCATCGCGGCCACATTTTGTTGGCGAAATAATGATATTAGTCAATGCTCCATATACATTTTGACTTTTATTTTTAAAACTATAGCATCAACGAAACAAACTTAAATTTCTGAAGAAAATAGTATCAACATTTACTTTATTGAGGTATCAGAAATTTGTTCCAAAGTTTATTTAATTTAATCGAAACAAATACTGTTCTCATTAATCTCAGTTTTAAAATTTTACATGAATGTTTTGTTTATTTTATTAGAAAAACAAAAAAAAAATATGGTTAGTAAAATCTTCATTATTCTTTTGAATGAACAAATGATGAACAGATATATTCACTTAATTTGATTTGGTTCAAAATGAAAATTAAACTTAATTTTGCTCGTGCCATTTATTGTTTAAATGCACTTTTTCTTAATTCCAGATCTAAAACAGGTCTTCTAGATATTTATTTTTCATAGTTCTCCAGATAATTATTCTCTTAAAAATAATGAATCCGAAAGATTATCATGTTAAAAGCAGGACCGTATCAAACCTTTTGATTGAGGCACTAATGTCTTAAATATTTTGGGCCCTTCTTCCATGCTTTATAATTAAGTCTGTTAAAATAATATGAGTCAAAGACTATTCATGGTCTCATTATTTCTAAGGGTTAGTAACAGTGTGTCCATGATTGAAATTATTACAACGAAATACATAAAGCATTTTTAGCTTTCATTAAATTATCGAGAGCTACTTTTTCTTTATAATTATATTAATCTGAACGCTGAGATACTCGTGTAACTATCTAGAACCGCAATAAAATGAGAGGAAAAAAATCAAGTAGTAGTATTAAATAGTAAAATAAGAAAACCTGCTGTCTAAAAGCACTATGAAATTTTGGAGGTCTAAGACAAATTTTTCTTCTTTCTTCCTCACTCAAACAATTTACAACTACACCAGGTCTAGTTTAAGTCATCACCGTAACCATCTTTCAAATTTCTATACCTTAATTCAGAATGAAGTAGAAAATGTTCAAAGTTTATGTGCCAAGGGTTGTGTTTTTCATAACATCTAAACAAGCACCCTGTGGAAAAAATTTTCGTCTTAACTGGTACTTATTTTTATGCTTATTGCAAAGCATTTAATTTTAGATTTCATCTTTTGAATATTGCATTTTTATTAGGATTTTTAAATACGGCATGGATAGGATTATTATGCATTTTAAAAAAAATTTCATAGAATTTTCCATCGGATGAATATATACAAACGCAGATAAGATTTAGAATGTCATTGTAGCTTTATAATTTGATTCTGTTGCTGATTAATGTAATTCCCAGAAAAAAAATACTCAAAACGTGAATTGGTGTTTGTGTTGTTCTTCCGATATATAAATACTTTCAGTACATTTTTCTTATTTCTTTTGTTATGTCAGCTTTTTGTTCCCTCGCATTAAAAAGGGAGGGAAAAAGGGGAACAATAACAATCAAGACAGGAGAAAAGATTTCTAGAGAAACGCAAAATAAAAGAAGAAAACTAAAAGAAGACAAACGAGGGAAAGGAAAACAAAACAAGCTGCCCCTCTAAATTTACATCCAGGTAGCCAGTCATTCGGAACGACGGCAACATACGTTTCGCAGGTGGATATCTCTATTTTCGTTTTTTTATGTTTTGTTGTTAAATAATACAGACAAAAGCGGATGTCCTTTATTCTCTTATGAATGCAGCGTTTTAATAATTATTCTAACGTTGTTCTCCTTTGTTTTGTAAAAGTTAAACACATGCTAAAAATGAGTATTAAAAATAAAGAGATCGTGTCTTTCATAAATAAATACATAAATAATAAGTAAACATTATTATGCTGAATATGATTTATATTTCCTCCTAAAGTGTATATATATATATATATATTAGATTATGATTTAAGAAATGTACAAACTAGTCAAAAATTTTACATTAAAAATTTTGTTAAAAAAACTTATAAGCAGTTAAAAGCAATTTATTTATTGGAAACATCTCCTTTAAAATGATAACCAAGAATATAATGCCAAAGAATATGCGCCGAACTTATCTGTAATTAGTTTTTACTTTTCCATACCTAAAATAATTGACATTTTATCGAACAAAGTAAATACTGTTAGGGAAGTTTATAAAAGACTAAGAATTGAGATACTTTCATTCAGTAAAAATAATTTTTGTGATGTTACACAAAGCGAATATCAAATGATATCTTTATGAGTAATAAAATATTATTTGTTTATTGATCTTTCGTCCTTTTTCAAATGAAAGTACTTTTTATGAAAAAGAATAAGACGATATAACAAAGTCTACCAATCAAATTTAAGTAACGTATTACGTTACACCTACAAAATAAAAATTGACATTAAAATCTTTAATTATATACTCGTTTCTCAGAAACCTTCAAAAAGAAATATTCAAATTTCAATAAATGCTTTCAAAATAACATGTTTTCTGTTTCAAATCAGCAAAGTAATAGCTGTTTTTCTTCTGAGTAAATTTATAAGTCAAACACTTAAGAGTCACGAGAATATCCCCAGCTCATTAATACACCAGAAACGAATTCTCTGAAATGTGAGATCCACGTTTGGATTTCCTCTTGCAAACAATGGAAAACATTCCATCATAAACCATATATTCCAAGAATGCTTTATGAGTTTCTAGGAACTGTTCATTCCTTATACTCTGCGTCTTTGGAATCCTATAATTTACTTCCTTTACCACAATTTCTCATGGGTCTCTAGACAGTCACAAATAAGTGAGTAGATTGAACCCTTTGTCCCCCTCCTCATCTTTGTTAGTAAGGTTGTCTCGATGTTTCCAGAATTACAAACTGTTCCTCAAAACGCTTCTGAGATTGAATTAGAGGGAAGTACCCAGAGGTATAATCTTTCATACTCTTTGCGGGGGAGGATTAAAAAAATAGAAATTTAAAATTATATAAATACAAATAACAGTTTTTGAGTTCTAGGAATTTCGGATTTGTTATTTGACATACATTTGGTTCCACAAATCAAGAAACTTCGGTAGTAAGTTAGTACCATCCGGATTATCAAAAGAATAATTTTATTCCTTTCCTTTACGTTATGTTCAGAAATATAATATATGTAATGTTTTTGATGAATTCCAAATTATACACCAATTAGTTATAAGGTTCCATGACTGATTTACAAAGGAATTATAACGACATGATTTGAATGGTATTTCCTAAAAATGGTATTTGTGAATCATCTAAAATAACACAGTTTACAGAAAAAGAGACAAAGTACGAGTAAAATTACTTGTTAAATCTCAGTACAGGCATAATTGCAGTTTTCTAGAAATATGTAAAAAAAAAAAAAAACTTATCGTTTTTATTAAGTATTTATATTCAGTTCAGAAAAAAAAATGTCATTTGAATTTCCTTGCAATTTTTTGTTGTTCCGTTAATCAACTTCCTTTCATTGCTTACAGTAAATAATTGCCATCCTTTCATGTTTTCAAAATGTTATGGTTTTGATTCGTAACTTCAAATCTACTAGATTTTAAAATTATTTAATGTGACGGCCGACTGAATAAAACGTTCTTAGATATTAAATTAAGTGGAAAATACATTACACATTAAGAAATATTGTATTCATTACATCCAAGTTTTACTTGAAGGAGAAGCTATTCTGTATTCATTTAATCTTACATCACATAATTTTCATTTTTCTCTTGAACAGAGTTTTATTAAATATGAGTTTGCTATAACTAGTACTAGTTTCATTGTTTTACAAATAAGATTCTTTTAAAGAATAATCTGCATGTGTGATCACAATTTGTTATTTTTACTTGAAACTGTCGTAAAATTTAAAAAAAAAAGAAGATGGAGCTATTATAAGATTAAAATTACTTATACTCCTCTCCATTTTTTCCGTACCTTCAGGTAGTATATGATACGAATAAAAAATACATTTTGGTACAGTAGCTCTAAAAGTGTATGCCGCAGCGTCTTCTTGTGGTACCGATGAATCTCATATTTATATATCTTTTATATTTATTTAGTCGTGTTTTTGCAATGGGTAGGGTACCATGAATTTGAAAAAGTTTGGGAGTCATTAGTTTATCATATAAGTGAATCGATAATCCGAAATAATTTCTTGAATTTAGAGATAAGAAAAATGCTTTCACAAATTATGTATTAACTATTTTTCCGAACTTCAGAGCAACAAATTAAAAACCATTATCAATGACTGTTTAGTTTTTTAATGTAGTTCAGCATGAGGCAATTCATAAATCACAATATTTTTTTAAATCAAACTTATTATGTTAATTGTTAATAGAGTTCAATTTTTATCATAAACTTCAATAAGAAGCATATTCTGTTATAACTACTTTAAACTTTTTTAAAGCTTATTAAGAATTAAAGATAATTCTACTATGTTTTGAATAAAATCGACACATATTTTAGGGTTACAGTGCTTCCGTTAAAATAAAACATAATTTATAACGTGCTATTTCTACGTATAAATTTTAGGAATCTATTTTTTAGCAGTTTACTTAATAAAAATATGGATGATAGATTTTTAAAAAGTTTTATTAAACTATATACGTTAAAACGTATCTTTTAAATATTTATATGTTCTTAAAATAGAAAATAAAATTTTCGATTGAAAATTATTCTAAAGAAAGAACTTGGAGATAAGTGAACTGAAATAAAACGCTTCGAAATCTTTTATTCAGGTGCGGGATTAGTTACCATAAAAAATAATTGACATTTATGTGAGCTTAATGCTGGTGATGCATGTAATTATATTCGTTACAACTGAACAATTCGATATGAAGGCACCTGGAGAAGCTCCAAACCTGTTTTTACTATCGGAATATTAAAATAAACGCTATTTGAGAGAAAATGTACTAAATAATAATATCGAGTTTTCATAACCGTTCACAGACTGTGAAGCGCTGTACATAAAAATGAGAAAAACTGATAGATTGCTTCTCAATGATTTGATGAGAACTATTACAATTTATTGATATTGTTTCATTATGTGAGTAAATTTAACTTTTTAGGGGGGGGAGACGCCTTTTTTTGCTAGATGGCATTTTGTTATTCAATTTTTCATAACAGTTTGATTAAGAATTTTTCATGTGATGGACATTCTGATATTTAGACTATATGACAACGATTCAGAGCAATCGAATTTTTTAGACATCAGTTTGAAAAGTTAATATTTTCGTGACCAACGCCCAAATTCATTTTATTTTTCGTGGTATTCCTTTTACATATTATATGAGCACAAGGCTTTAATGTTATAGGAATATCAGAGCAATGACAACGATTTAAAACAAAGATTATTCAATAATTTATTATACATAAAGAAAGGAATTTTCTTTCTTTCTTTTGATAAATTTGTAAAATACTAGATTGATTTCAGTTCAAAATTGCATTTTACTAGTGAAATACATTGTAGTGAAAAAATCCTCCTTGCAAGAGCATATCATATATGAAACATTCAAATCTTAAATTTTAAGATTTTTTAAAAAAATTGAAGATTTAAATTTAATTCTAGTTTTTCATTTTTTTTCCAACGTAATATTAAATACCGAATGAATACTTCTGATCGAACTTCATCGTAAATTTAAAAATATCAACTTATTCATTAAAGTTTTCGTAAAATTGACACATTTTGAAAACGGTTGGCAGTTTCTTTTAATTTTCTCCACTTTCAATATTTGTACCTCTAAAGCTATCCATATCTAATAACTTTTCCCATCGATTTAGAAAAAATATAAATTCAAGCTGTTAAATGTAAAATTTTCGGGTCATTTTAATTGTTGAAAAATGTAGAATTTTTTATTAATAAAGGCGTGTAAACGAATTTGATCTAAAACGACATATTTTTATAAGTTTTTTTTTTAAAAAAACTAAAAAATAATGCAGTAAAATTTTACAAATTTGAATTTTAAATACAAGTATCTAAATATGCTGCATTAGTTCTAATGCAACTTACAGCAATATTTAAAAACACATGAAGATCTTCGCCAAGAATTTAAAATTGCACTTACCATTAGGTGGTGCTAAAAACCAGAACGAGTACCCTTTAACCCAAACAACATCTTTTCCCAATGTCTTCTGAATATAAAAAAGAACGCGACAGAACATGCATCTTATATATTTCAGATATATATTTCTCAATGCTTGCTATTTCCTAATTCATGTTTGACTCCAGCAGTCTGATAACGTAACTAGTTGCAACTTTAAACTGTCGCGCGGACTCTCAATGGAAATTAGCAAAACATTTTTTTTTTTTTTGGTTCTCGGTCGTAAATCATTTTTTGTTTCATTTCCGATTTTTTTTTTTTTTTTTTCCCTCCTCACAGCATTTCCCCAAATGACGTACTACTATTTGTCATTTTTTTTTTATATATATTTCACCTGAACTCACAGTACTGTACTATTGACCATAACAATACTGACTTATTATCTGTTCGCACGAGAAATAGTTCCGAAAAAAAGTGGCTCCATCTTTTCCTAGAAAACATTATTTCCGAAAGAACGAAACAACCTCTTCCTTTTTTTTTCTTCTGTTGTTGAAATTCGTTTTTCTGATTTTACTGTTCATTTTCATGATAGGCTATTTCATATTTTTCTTTCCTCTCCGCAGAAATGGAACATGAGGGTAAAGGAAGTTTAAGGTCAAGGTTAGAGTTTCGCTTCGGAGAAGTTGGGCGATTTGCTTTACTCGCACTTCTCTTTATTCAGGTCAAAATGTTCCGTGAATCGAAACTGAATTAGTGGTTACAGGCATGCGTGTTGTGTTTTGTACTTAACGCAACAATCGTATCACCATTTTTAAATGGGTATTGTGTTGGGTAATATTAGTTTTAAGATTTTTATCCATTCAGTGGAATATTTCACTTAAAACTTCAATAAATAATTAATGCTTTCATAAATTAGTCTTGACTGGCATCTAGAAAACATTGAAATCTGAATGGAAATTAGTAAAAAAATATGTATTTACAAAGCAACGATAATCGTTTAAGTATATTATTTCATTCTTCTTAGCTTCAAACAAAGAGAAAACAAGTAAAAAAAAATTCGGTTGATTTTACTAATAACAATAAACACAATGTATAGAGACCGTTAACCATTTACAAATCAAATACTTATTTTACTTTGTTGATAGTTTCTTGCTAAAATAAAGGTTTATTCAATAAATAAATTAATCTAAATTTAGAAACTCAAGTAGATAAATCAGTTGTTGTAATAGTACATAAGTGGTTCCTAAATTGGACAAATGCATTTAAAAATTGAAGAATTTATTACTACTCTGATAAAGTTATTTTTATATATGAAAAAGTAGAAATGATGGACGGGAAAAAAAGTATCTGATTAGTATTGGTATACAGATGGAGGATTCAGTAAAAAAAAAATAAGATTAATAAAAAAAACTTCACGTACGACTAAAGTTACAAAAAGTTAGCTGTTCTGCCTGTTTTCAAAGCTTTTTGTAGATTTGCGGTTAAAAAAATATTAGCCACTCATGGGGCTATAGTTTTATGTAGGCTATAAATGTTGTCCCGGACCACTTCTTGTATCTAATCATTTTTTAATATGTAAATTAGATTTTTTATAACAATGTTCTCTTTCCTGATTTTACGGTTCTATCAATAGACTTAACGTTAAATTTGTCTATATTCTTTTAAATTATACTTAATGGTTTTGGCTCTAATATTAAATATAAACACTTAGTAATTTTAACTATTAACTACAGTATTATATAAATGTCTTAATTTCAAAGTATTATTCATAGGCTTCATGCTAAATTTTTCTATATTCTTTTATATTCAATATAACAATTTACCGTTTCTTTTTATTTTAAGTACATTTAGGTTAAAATATATTCAGGTTAACAATTATTGTTTGCTTTAATTTTAATTACAAGTTGCTTGTATTATATTCAATTACAAACAATTTTAATTACATTTAGCTTGAAATATATTCAGTTTAACAATTTATCGTTTGCTTTAATTTTACTTACATGTAGATTAAAATATATTCACTTTAACACACACACACAGATATCGTTTGCTTTAATTTTAATTACATGTAGCTTACATAATATTCAATTTAATTATTTATCGTCTGTTTTCATATTAATAACATGTAACTTATATTTATTTACTTCATTCTAAATGAAAAAATACGACTGGCTGTTTTGTACGGTCCTCCGGTAACAAACTCGGACGATATTGTGGAAGCAGTATACGAAATGTTGGATGATAAATCGTATGATCGAATAAAACAGTACTTGCAGGATATTTCAATATAAACTTTGCAAATGGACAAAGGCAAGAATTTATTGAAGACTTTAAAATAATCGATTTAAAATTACAAACCAATTCAAAACAATATAAAACACGTGGAAATACAACAATCGATGCTATATTTTCTACAAAAAGTTTAAAAACTGAATTGAAATTGTGTGGAGTGTATGATAGTGTATTTAGCAATCACAAACCTTTGAACGGAAGATTCGAATAAAAATATTTTTTTATTTAAAAAAAAAAAAATAGCCAACTTGGGAAGCTAAATATGTTCTTTGCAAAAATTCACATCGAACTTTTTTTTTCATTCTTAATTTCAATATATTTCATTGTTTTTATGAAGATTTTTATGGTATTTTGGACTCTTTTAAATTTTTTACAAAAAAGTCCTGTTAAAATAAACATTCAATTGTTTTTGTCAAATAAAAAATGTTTATCTATGTATACTTCTACGAAAAAGCAATTTTTTTTCCACTTATTGTTTAATTAAAAATACCTTTACTAAATAGACCATTATGCACATCAAAATCCCAACTTAAGTAATAAAGCAGTTAGTTCCTCAAGAAAATATTTTTAGTACCTAATATTACGTTATACTTCAGTAAACTGAATACTTCAAAATCAGATATATTAATGATATTCATTACATTAATGAACAACAAAATTCAACGGGTAGATATACATAATGTTGAAACATCAAGAATAAAAAGAGAAATTCAACATTCCCTATTTAAAATAAAGTATTAAATGTTAAACCTGTGAAATTAACACAGTAACAAGTACTTAATACACTTTCATTTTAAATAAAATGTATAATTTTAAATACTGACTAAAATGAAAACAAACGATTTTGACATAACTGAGGTTATGTCCGAGGGGGAAACCTTAACCTCGACGTTTTCAATTTTGATCACTCTAGCGCAGCAGTATATAGCTTTTCTAAGATTGTTATCAATTAACTGTTCAAATTTCCTTTTAAAAACATCTGTGTCTTTCAGACCCTGGACTAGGAGATTGGATCATAATATGCGTGATCGATTTACATGAAGTAGCTGCACGAAACCTAGTTTGGCGAGCAAGCTGTTGCTGTACAGCTTGTGCAGCTGTCGCTTTTGGACAGCATTGCCAAAGCTATATCTTTTACGGTCCAATGATCCGAACACCTGACATATTAGACACTAACAAAACATGTATCCTGAAAAAAAAAATGCAAAAAACGACTAGCTTCCGACCTATTTCGTTGTAAATTTGGGAAGTACTGCATTTATGTTATCAAGGGAAATTTTACTGAGATTCTCTTGTTTTTAGGATTAAGAGTATCTAAAATACAACCTTCCTTCCCATTTTGTGAGGGGTAATGTTTTTTTATTTGAGTTTCTTATATTTTATTTAGAAAAAACCATGTTTATATATATTTTTTTAATTTGTTCTTTCTTTTCACCTTTAAATTTAATTAATCTTTTTTTTTCATCCTCAAGTACGCAATAATTGCATTTGTTTTAAAAACTTACAAGGATTTCGTATGTATTTATTATCTTTGCACCTCTCGAAACACGTTTACAGAATTTTAAGATAAAATAAAAATTACAACTCATAGATTGTTAAGATAGGATATTATACATGAAAAATGGTTTTAAAATATGTTTTTTAGAGAATTTTCGGGTTACTTATTGTGCACAAGTAACTTTAAAGTAGATTTTTTGTTTTAAAACATTTTTAAATAAGAAAATTCAAAATCTTCAATATTTTTATAAATTAAAGGGCATTTAAGGTTTCTTCTTAAAAGGAGCTATAAATGTAGTTAAGGAGTATGAAGCTCCTAGGCAAATTTTAAGGTTCAATGGAGGAAAAGAACTATCAAAGTGTAATATGAAATTTCTAAAAAGAATGCATGAGTATAACAAAGCAATTTGACTGTTAAATTCTGTAACTCATCACAATCATTATTCCAGAAAATAGAATGTGTTGATATAAATTAGCTTTCAAATGAAGTCCATAAGAAACTTTCCGTATTCGTATAAAATTAATACATGTTTAACGAACTTAAGGTTGTACAATTTCGACTCAAAAGATTCATAAAATAAATAAATAAATAACCAAATTACATTAAACGAACTGTTTACAAAATAAAATATATGAAAAAGACCTTATGTGAACAGCGAGATTTCCCAATCAACAAACAGAATAATCTAAAGCTTACCTTAAAAAATGCATGTATATCTCGCTATTAGTCAAAAATGCTGAATATTATTTGAAAAGAAACCAATAAATTCTCCTCTATATAAAAAACTATATATTTTTATTCTAGAAAGGAGAATATAATTGAGCGTTCTTAATGAATATAGAATATCTAAAAAAAGAGAGAAAGGTAAATCCTTATAATAACAAAAATGCGAGATCTAAACTGACACCAAATGAAGTCATATAGAAAGACAACATGGAATAGAAACAGATCATTGGTTTGCGATAATGAATAATGTATGCGCAAATTACTAAGCAATCATTTTTGCCAAACTCATATTACTTTATAGAATTAAATATTTATTTGAAAATATTCTCTGATTCTATCATTGATTGTAAATGGTAATATTAAATAAAAAAAAATGAATTAAAGGTTTATATGAGTAACGAATTTGTCCACTTATAGTTTGTGCGTGTGTGTGCATGATATAATAAAAAAATACACCCCCCCCGTTATAAATAAATAATTACATTACATAAAAGTTTCAATTTTATATATCAATTATTTATCACTCTACTTTACATGTAAACTTTATGTCGATAAAAGTTTATACAGAAGTTGGGAAGCAGGAACGCGTAGGAAACCTTTTTTTTTTCCGAGTCTATAAAAACTAACTGAACTCTAGAATGCTTTACAATGTGGTTCAGTGCTTCCAGAAGTGTCTTTATATAAACAACGAGAGGAGAAAAATTCTCAAATAAATAAATAAAAAATATAAACCCCCTCAGGTGACAGATTTGAAATCTGAAGCGATACAGTATCACAACTCTAATGAATTCAGTCGGAAGTTCTTTGACACATTGTCTTTCCTTTCAACAACACATTTCTAGCGGATGTCCTCCACCTTGCTGTGAAACGTGCTTTAATTCTTCCTGTAAGAAAGGGCCAGCAATAGCTGGGTAATAACAAGATAACGGCTTTCACAATCATTAAATCCATCAATGTCTTCATCCGTAGCCTGGAGCACCCTAACTACCACCTGGAGACTTCCGTATATTTATATTTTTTTTAATTTATCCCTTCTGAACCCTTCCGGTTGACGGCTGTTAGAGTACAGTGGTGCAAAAGTCGTACTCAATTTACTTTTGAAGTAATTTTTTTTATTTTTTAATATTTTTGCAGACTGACAGGTGGGTATACGAAAACATTACAATAAGGAAATAGCAGTGATGATTAAAAAAAGGGATTGCTCATTTCCTAAATTAATAATGATAGATGATGTTCGGGACTATGTATATGGGGATCAATAAATCATTCTGAAGTTGAACTTACCATTGCAACTTTTACTAAACTTGAAAACTTTGTTCAATTATAAGCGTCTGATTTAATAAATTTATATATTAATTTCATATTAAGATGTATTCCTTTAACTGATATACGAGTTTTATTTTTTTGTAAGCTGTTTCAGTTTGGATCCCCGTGGTTATAAGGATGCATAGATAAATTTCAGTTTAAGTACTATTATATAATAAATTCATAGATAATTTTATTTATGTATTAATTCAAATTTATTTTACATAAAACTTTCAATTTTTAAGCATTTAAATATAAATTAGGTAAAAAAGGATTTCATTTAATTAAGTTATGCTTTTTTAATATCGTGACATTTCTCTATTTAATTGCAAAATTCCTTAGTTTCTATCTATCACTGTTTTAAAGGGCTATAAAAATAAATCGAATGTTTCTATCAGAAATGCTTAATAATTGTCACCTTTTTTGAATAAAAGGGGTCTTTTTTAAATGAAGAATGTTTTTTGTTAATTTTTCTGCCGATTAAGTACTCAATTCTCTCTTAAATCAATGAAGTAAAATTCGTAATATTCAAAACAATCCATGAAAATTTTGTCATATCTCTTCCAAGAATCATGAAGAAAAAAGAAAATTTGTCTGCTTGTATAATTTAATCTATGAAGTATAAACATCCCTACATTATGCGAGTAATGTGAAATATTTCGCTATTTTTTTGTTAATAATAACAAACATTTAGGTATTATTATTAACAAATAACAACAGTGAGAGATATATTCAGCACAAACACATGCATAAGAAAAAATCTATTTCCGAGTGAAATTCAGAACCCCGTTTAATACATGACCCCCAACTGTCATGTGTTCCAAATTCACAAAGCTCATCCTATATACTCGTAAGTCTTCGTCGCAGCAGTTCGTAAAGATTTCTACGCTCACACGCTGTGATTTTGCGGATTGAAATTGAATCAGATCATTCAGTACAAGAGAATAAACCAGTCAAATTTTTGGGTGAGGTGAGCGGTACAATCTTAATTGAAGATTTAATCGGTAACCATGCTTCCAAAGCAATTTAATCGCCCCATGAAATGGCGCAACTAGCTCATTGATGTGAAATTCGAACATTGTGTAACGCAGAAAACATTGAGAAAGAGCGGAAGCGAGATGCAACTTTGTAGGGGGTCCAAGTCGATGAATATCTTGAAATATCATAAATTAGAGCTCGGCTTAGGAAAGACTAATTTGCAATCGAAGGAAGCATCTGGATCGCATTTGGTTTCTCATGAGAATTCTTTCAGGAATGCCTACTGAGTTAACCTTCAAGAATTCCGCATCTTATTACCCCATTAACAGTTAGATTCTAATTCATTACGCCTTGCAAAAATTCTTAATTTCCACGACTATTTTTAGTTCTAAACAACTTGTTCTATTTTTAAGATGCATTAATCTAAGACCTACTGGTAAGGAGTTTGATGGTTCAGTTTTTTTAAGATTGTTATTGATGTTAACTCGATGGTATACATTACTTCTATCAGGCTCAAAAAATTTGAAAGCGTTGAAAGTTTAAAATGTTCAAGCTTTAATTATTTTTCAGTGATTATTTTTAATATATTTGCCCAACATACGAAACCTGACAATCTATCACTTTTAAAACGTGTGATGAATCTTGAGCCGTTGCCTTTTTCTCTTTCTTTTTTTACATTGTATTTTAATACAATATCACTCTTGTTATGCACGATGCAGGTTAACAAAATTAAATGTCTGAAAGCCCAATGAAAGATACAAAAATATAAAAAGAGCTTAGAAATTATTGAAAGTATCAAATGTGAAAAAAAGATTTCTAAAAAATTAAAGTAACTTCGTAGAGCAGAAAAACAATCGAAGACAAGTGTTATGGAGCGGGGGATATAAATAAAATTCAACTTCGCACTGATAGAATTCTTTACTATTTGTAATTATAATAATATTTAGATTTAAATAATCAAATTTTTATTCAAAATAAACTAAAATGTTAAGCATCTGAAATATTAATTTTTTCATAATCACTAGCCCGAATTTTCACCACTGTTCTGTTGATGTTTTTATTTAAAGAAACTAAAAACCTCATCGATATTTTGGGACAAAAAAAAGGCCGCAGCTGAAAAACTTACTTTGTTAGTGGTATATATGTATATTTTTGTATCGAGAAAATTCAGACAAACATCAACCATCGAAATTTTTACGTAAAAGAAATAACGAAACTATTGTTTCTCTGAAATTATTTTAAATCTATAATTATTTTATGTATAGTTGATAAAGTTTGGAATAAAATTTATTAATTATTGGAATAGATCGATCTTCCGTGGGTAACTATACACTCGCTTAGTTTCTTTTTTTATGCATAAGCAAGTTATCAGTAAGTCATAAAATATGAATGTTCATTTTGTATATCAGACTAATTTCGTAAATTAACTGCAATAATTGGTGCTGATATAATAATAAATAATTGCAACTAGCAGTATTAATACATATAAATTAAAATGAATTTAAAATTGTCTTCGTGTATGTTAGAGAATAGGACTGGGAAATCGAACACTTTCCGATAACAAAATGCTCGAACATTAATTTTATATTCTGACTTCTTTATCAGTTAGACAGTAGCGTATTTTACAATATTACTCTTTTCTATCTGAATCGATTCCTTTTGTTCTGGTGCAAAATGTGTTCCGTGTTTCATTCCTATTCTGTAATCTAAAATGATTTTGGTTTGGTTTTATTAACGTCGCACTGAGAAGCAACACGAGAGCTATTACACGAGACAGAATAATTTTCTGTCTGGAAATGTGATCCCCAAGTCTCAACTGGGTTCTTTGACGATAGGTGAAGAGATAGCCTTAATTAAAGCCAGAATAAATGTTTTAATCGGATGACAACTTACTCCGAAAAATTTTCTTGTGTAACTACACTTTTCCGTTCGACGTAACGTTAAACCAATCTCAACTGAAAGGTCATATAAATAATATGGCCCACAGCTTAAAAAATAATTGGAAAATTTTTCATTTCGTTTCTTTCCATTCAAAATGTTTGATAAAAAAGAAAATTAGGAAATGCTTTTTACTTTGAGAATATTTTTATTAGTTTATCCACCGATACTTTTTTCATTGAAATTCTTAAGAGTGTACTCTAGTTTAAATTAAATAAATATAAGCGGAATAAATGCTGCTTATAAGTCAGTTCTGTCTCATGCATTAAAAATTACACGTATCCACTTGTCAGTTGTATAAGTCAGTTCTGTCTCATGCATTAAAAGTTACATGTATCCACTCGACCGCATTGAAATAATTTCTATTAGAATAAGATTAAAGAATACATCCTTTTCGTTCTTTTTCCTAACTATGTGTTCTCTCTTTTTTAAAGCTTTTTCAAACTATTTCTGGTTATGTATATTAGGGCAAATATTATTTTAGAAAAATTTTACTTAGTTTACTTTTTTCTTATTACTTTTTGGTAATATTTAGAAGTCAATCAATTTCTAATAATTATTTCACCGAAATGGGGCTCCGTAAATTCACGAAAACAAAATATCCCACAACTTTCTAATTCTGTTACATGATCTTATGCATAAAATAAAGCGTATTTTGCACGTGTATTTCAAATTTCATTCAAATAACCATTACACAATTGATAATCTTTTTAATCACAGATTTATATAAAGTTTCGACGTATTTTTAAGAAACTTCTTTTTGAAAAAAAAGCCACACTTTTGTAAGACAGCAAATATTCACTTCCAAAATGGCCATGCGATGTCTGTGTAGAAAAAGTTATTAAACAAGCAGACAGAACACACACAAAAAGATTGAGCAAGATGAGCTTCCAGTCAGAATTACCATACAAATCGACGTTCATATTTTGTCACGCCGTTTTCTAAGAAGTATTTTTAACGACCGAATGACCGTGAAAATTTCGCCAAAAAATACACGATTCACAATCACGCGATGCATCTCATTTTTTGGCAAATCTTTTCATGAAGAATATACATATGAATTAGTATTCGGAATAAAAGAAGCTAGCTACTGGGAAGTCTACGTATAACAATGGCTATTCGCATCAAGTAGCTAAACTGACTTTCACATTCTGTCATTCATTTTTTATTCTTGCATTCATAACATCAACGAGATACAATTGATATCGTGAATGAGATAACTTCAAATTTCAGAGCTCATGAAATATTTGTTTTTAAAATCCTATGCGATGAATTGTTAAAACCAAATTGGTAACTAAATCCTGGTTTCAATTGAAAGTAATATTTATGCCACATCATATAGCGTAACACTTCACTCTTCGGAATTCTTCAATCCAAATCGTCGTATTTTGCAATCATATTACTTTAACAGTTATTCGCGTTCCTTGATATTCCCAAAAGATCCTCAAAATTACTGTACCATTAACAGCAAATTAAAATTGAGCTAAAGCAACATTTTCCTTACATTTAAAAATAATATAATCTGATGCAAATAGTTTTCAAGTGCTTTGAACACATTAAAATTTTAAGTTTAAATAATTTAAGCTTTCTAGTATTATGATTAAAATTATCATTTTTGAATCGATAATCTAATGGTGTATTTGTATTCTCGTCAAATTTTTTATTTTTATTTTACTACAACATTTATTTTCAGATTTTTAAAATTCTTTTGTTCATTGACAATAACTGGTCTTTAAAAATTATAGAACCACTATTTCATTGCATCAAACTTGTTACAATATACAAATTATATCATGTCGAGCATGGTTCAAATTACGAGGCGTATTATCTATGATTATCGGACTTAGTGTCGAGCAGAAATAGGTAGAAAGAAAACGTTCCACAAAAAATGATTATATAAGAATAATAAGTTGAAATAATTTATATGCAAACGTGTTTTAAACACTCACTTATATTTATAAACAATTACATAAAAATTATATTTTCTTAGCTAAATAAATCAAGTAAACACGTTAAATTTTAAATACTGATTTTAATTGTATTTTATACTATAATAATTTATAAATTTTTTTCCCGAGTTGAATATATCTTTCTTCAAATATATCTTTTATTCAAAATGAGATATATTTATAGATATACACATACGTAGATAATGTGAGGGAGGAAAAAATGCACTGAATTTGTTTTACATGGTGAAGAGCCCTGAGAGTACTTGAATTTTCGTTATGTTATATTAATATATTCGATTTTGAGGATAATAGTAAATGACACAGAAAAGCAGTGAAAAATGCCTGCCTGAACAAATTAATAAATCAACATACCAAGCGTCTTAAAAATAGCAAACGTTTCAATAATCGCTTCGATAAACACATTTTCTAAGAAATTCTTAAGAATACTATCAGAAAAAATATTTAGCGATTGACCAAAATCCATACCCTAGAAATTTGTGATTGAAATATAATTAATTATAAACTTTTTTTAATACTGAAATTATTTTTAAGTGTTTAAGAGATACTTAAAATTTGGAAGCTTAAAATTAAGATTCTACAATTCCTCATAATTAGACTAGTTAAAACCAAATGCTTTTTCTGAGAACAATTGTCTGGCAGACTTTTTTCAGGTGTGTTTACTTTTATTTTTAACAATCATTTGCTTTTTTTTCAGATCGTGACTCAGAGGTCCTGTTGCAAAACAACTGGCGCATTTTCTTTAAATATAAAATGGTCGTTAACTTGTACACCCGTATTTCTTTTTCACAACACCTGCAACTTTTTCAGTTTTTCAGAAGCTACAACACTTTCGAAACACATTTATTTCTGAGAAATGCAGAAGTACTTTTTTTTTTTTCGTAAACGTGGATACGTAAATACTTTCAAACGCTTGCGTGTAGTAACTTGAGGAGTCTTTTTCTGAATAAAATATGTGTGTGACCCTGCTTTCATCCTATAGCTATCTTCTTTCTGAGTACCTGAAACCTAGTAATTTCTATGGGGCACAAAATGGGGACTTGATGTCAAAGGTGAAAAACCTAGTTTAGGTTTCTATTGTAAGTAAATGTAGGATATTTTGAATCTATACCACCTTCAAGATGACGCTATGTTAAGTATCCATATTCCAGATCGCACGAAGTATTTTATTCGTTATAAAACCAAATTGAGTCTTCAACAGTTCTTAATTCCATATCAATACGTTTTCTTAAAACTAGAAAATGTTTAGTTTATTTTGAAATTTTTTTTTAGTTCATAATCGTTTGTTTTAATTTTATACAGTGCACATCTATAACCTAAAAATTAGGAAGTAATACTATCTATAGTTTAAATAGACTTCACATGTCATTTCTTAAAATAAATAAACTTGAATCTTGCGTAACTCGTATTATATTTTCTTTTTGAATGCTTTAAGATTTGTTTTCAAATATTGCAAAAATAATTGACGAATGTATCCTGCAAACTAAAATGGCACCAAAGTCTCTGCAAATATTGATCCCTGTCGCGTGAATATTTCACATGCGCATTAGGTGTGTTCTGCTGACCTTGAAAAGTAAAGGGGTTCTCATAAGTAAAACGACGTTTGGGTGGGGCTGCAGTTTTCGATAAAATTATTCTATTCTTCTAAAATTGATTCCTCATTGTCCATAATAAATCAAAGAATAAACCAAACAAATCTTCAGAAATAATGTTCCAAATTTTTTACATTAAATGACAGTCATTAAATAATGCTCAGAAATAAATGGAAAATGAAATTCCGGAAATTTGTAGACGCACTTTTGTGTGTGGAATAATTTTCAATTTTATTTAGTCCGAAAAGATTATTTTTCAAAAATGTCTAGCGATACCATTTCCTTGTAATTTTTACTTATAATTTGGCGGTAGTTTAAAAAAAGCAAGCAACAACGGATTGAGAGAGTGAGAGAGATTCGCACTATAGAAAATCTTATCTTAAACCTCTGCGGATACATATTTTTCTTATTTGTCATTCATTGTTGAATAGAAAGTGAAACTATTCAAGCTCTTTTAGAGAATAAGAAAACTTTAACATCACAAATATTACAAATATCGTGATACAGACAACAATTTTCGATGGTAAGAGACAGTAAAAAACTTACCTGACCGTGAAAGGTGACGCATCGAAAAGAGGGTTTTCGTTCAGTGGGTCAGTAGGATTATAGGGGACCCGTCGTCTTGACAACCACATCAAAACATTGCCAAAAATCTGCATATACAAGTGGGTGGTAGTGAAGTTGGGTCTCTACGTTGTCTGATGTAGACCTTGCCAACTGAATGGGGTTCCTTTACGCCCCTCCCTCTATTACAAACTCAGTTGAGTGTGTAAGAGTTCCACCCGGAAATTGCCATTTTTTAACCACCTGTGTTTGTCCACAAAGGGTTGTCAAGGTCAAACTATCCAATGGAAAAGCGGGGAACCCAGAGGGGGAGCAAAAATACAAGAGTTTGATTGGCCCAAACTTGTCTTCAGCGATGCGGCAATCGAAAGAAAGGGGCGGGTGATGTTCGTTTCGTTATGGGGGTTAAAAAGTCTGGGGGTCGGCAATGACACGGACCACTGCTGCTCCCAGGTAAGGCAGAGGGGAGTTCTGCGGAACCGTTGATTCCAGGAAACTTCTGCAGTAATGATTACATACGAAATACTAATGTCTGAGAGTTAGGATTATGCCTCGAGGGATTCGGGTCTCTTGTATCAAAAAATGGGACATTCACTCGTGGTAATTAGGAAGCGATTTTTTTCTTTACTTCGCTTCATGGGGCGCTTCTGAACGATGAAGAAAAAATGTATGGTGGAGAGGAAGTTGAAAAATAACGCCGATTATATTTGAATCTAGGTATTATTTTTAGGCTCAACAAACTCACAGCAAAAAAAAAGTTAAGTATTCTCCTTAAAAAATAACTGAAGATTTAGAAGATTATGATAGATGGTTTACCCGGCCAAGGGTTTTCCACCTCGGAATGAAATGTGCACACTTTTAAAGAAACTGTTTTTCTTTAAAAAAGAAAAATTATTATTCTCTTCTAGAAAAGAATTATGCTGTAGCTATATGACAAATATTTTTTACAAGAATGTTAGAAATAAAATATAGATATGTGATCTTTTGTGATATAATTCACATCCCGTATGCATGGTTTGAAAATGTTATTTCAGTGCAAAAGAAGCACACAATGACTCTCTATACTAACACTCTAAAAGAAAGAATATTTAGAAAATATTTTTATATCGCAAAACTGAACAAATACACGCCATTTTAATAGTAATTTAGTTTTATATTTAATTTAAAAGCTGTTATTCATCTCAATAGTAAAAAGTATTCCTTTTAAATATATTTACCTACAAAACTAAATTTGTATACTAATAGTTGAAATGGAAACATCCAAGACAATTAAAAGAATAATTAGTAGACACCTGCTTAAAGGCAGCTTCCTTCGATTGCGTAAATGTTAAAATATTTTAGTACAAAAATTTCGTCCGATACATCTAAATTTAATTTCATTTTCATATTACTTATGTATCTCATACGTATAAACTAAAAACTTTTAACACTGCAGCGTTGATCTAAATTTTAATTTTAATGGTTTTGGTTGGTTGGTTGGTTGGTTTTGTTGACGTCGCACTAGAAGCAACATGAGGGTTATTGGCGACGGACCTCGTAATTTTGAACCTCAGTCAAATGGCGATAAAGACACCTGAGCTGGCACCCTCTCTCCTAACTTCCACACCAATAGGAGGACTTTGAGCCTTGCCAGATTTAACGTGCATCAGCCCCGGCTACTCCGCGGATCTTTAGTGGAATCAAGGCTCGAACTTATGAATCGAAGAAAACCACCTGCCTCGAGTCCACTACCATGACCTCTAAGCTTCCGCGGCCATTTTAATTACTTGAGATTGTTCAGTTGTTCAGCTGGAAAAAAACATACAGGGACAACTGAAATAAATTAAAAATATCAGCACTATAAGCTCTATATAAAGCAAATGGCTTGGTTAAAAATAGAACGGTTGACGTATTCTCTGAAGTTTAGTAGTAGATGTTACTTAAACGTAGCAAAATTTAAATTATTATTACAAGTTTGTCTTATGTATATATAATTGTATCAAATCTTATACACTATATTTGATATAATAGGAAAAGTGGTATTGGTTTATTCGGTTAAATACATTGATTACAAATGTCAGACAAAATTAACGTAATTGTTATTTTCTGATGTTGAATTCAGTTACTTTTTTTTAAAAACATTGAATCAAAATTCTTAACAAAAAGTACTTGAAATATTAGAGTTCATATGAATTCAGTTAAAAGGCATGTTGTATTACTATTTTTGAAACGTCAATTAAAATACAGAATTCATATAAAAGAGAACATAAGCAACATTAAAAGTCGATGTTAAGATGAATAATTATTGGAAAAAGAAAACACTCTTTAAATCGATTACTTGATTTTTTTTATTACTATTAAACATCGCCCTGAGCTACATAATGAGTTAGTGGCAATATACTCAAGATTTGGAACCACAATCAAATGAAAGATATGATACCTACGCCATTGCCTATTCTGAAACTTTCCGTTCCGCTCGGTATGAGGTTCTAAATATTAAATGAATCCGTAAAAGAAACAGAAATAACTTTGCTTAAATTAAGTATAGTAATAATATATAGTAGTTTAAATTAAACAGTTACAACATGTTACAGTTTTAAATTAAATATATCATACATATTAAATTGAATACATTTCAAACATTAAAACAAATTTTAACAATTTTTGTTTTTCGGCTGTTAATTTTCCTATTACGTCTATTAAGGTTCAATTTCCCCACATTTACTCTCTAGCCTTTGTTTAACTTTCTCACTATTCTCTGGTATTAAAATTTGAGTATTAATAGTCAGAAATTATTTTCTTTGTGATTCTATTATTTTAAAAATTAAGAAAGCATGAAATGTAACATTTACTTATTTAATATTTTTACATATTCCCTAAAAATTGCATTTGATTAAATTGTGAAACATTTCATGTTTCAAAACTGCATTTATAAAATAAATTTTATGCATAAAAAGCATAATTCTATACATAATTATGAACATTAAGTTTTTATTGTATTTAAACTTGCGTACATTTAATAATTTCAATAGGATTTTAATATCTTTTATATATATATATATATATATATATATATATAATTTAAACTTACATTTCATATTCATATTTCAGAAATCATATGCAATTATAGTAGTCGAATAAACTATTACTCGTATATTGCTTCAAGAATTGTATAAATTAATAAATTGCAGAGTGAAGTGAACATTCATTTTCCTTTTAAATTATATTTCAATGAAGTTAAAATTAAAACAAAGTAAGAACTTACCTCCTTTTATTATAGAAATGAGTGGATATTCAGGTATACTTCTTGTTTTGTTCTCATTACCAGAATATCTCTGGAGCACAACATGGGAACAAGTGATTTTACTAAAATCTCTTCAAATTTAAAGCACTTATAATTCATACATTAAATATTCAGTCTATTTGAGATAAATTATTTTAAGAACTTATCATAAAATGTCCTTTTGACTAAATACACTGTAATTTAATTTGTATTTATAACTTCGAATAATTATAATCTACCAAAGCTAACCGAAACTCGCTTTTCTAAGACAAATTATCATTCCCTTTAAGCCGGAAATAAAGTATTATTTTCTTAAAACAAATATATATATATTAATTTTCCGCTAAAAATTATTGATACCAAATATAATTCAGACATTTTTTTTTTTAATTTTTCATTCAATTTACGCACACGGGGAGATAATTTAATTCAAAATTTCATTCAGTGTATCCATCACGAATACACTAGATTATTAAACGCTTCAACAAATATGGCTACCAATCACGGTTTTGGTAAAGAATGATAAAAGATTTAAAACAACTGAATTTTATAAGACGAGGATACTATAAGCTAACTATAAACAATTTTCCCCCCCATGAAACACAGCATATGATAAATTAATACATTCCCTAAAGGACATATTTAATACTGGATTGAATAACAAAAAAATATGTATTTCGAATTTGAGTAAAATTATTTTTAACTAAAATTACTTATAAGACAAAGAAAAGAAAAATTTTCTTTTGTTTAACTATTTCTTTAAAATAAGAAATATTTTTCACATAAATGAGGTTCATAAGGAGTTTAAGCCTACAAGTGTGTATATATATATATATATATATATATATATATATATATATATATATATTCGAATATGAAGTTCGGAACACTAAATTTTCTTTTATACCTGACTTACTCACACATTCAAATTATATGAACTATACATAGAATATGCACTTCTCTGAATTAACTCACCCCACAATAAGTTTCTATTAGCTACACCTTCTTCCATTTCAAAGTAAACGAATCCTCATTCTTGAGGGGAGTCTTAGGTCTATCTCTGTGAGTTATATAAATTAGTAAAATTGTTTTCCAATTCGAGTTAACAGTAGAGAGAAAGCAGAAAACTTTAGCTTTGTTTCATTTCTCATATATCGCTTAAAAATGAGAAATATTTCCCTCAAAAATAAGATTTATAAAGAACATAAGATCGAAAGCAGGACGCACGTATTACAAAAAAATAAACGTTTAGTAAAATTTGATTAAGACATTTTTTATTTACGCACATGGGGAGATAATTTAATTCAAAATAATTCAATTTCCATTTTATTTACAGTTTAACATTTGGAATACAAATTTTTACTTACAGTGAAGCATTTCGAACGTTACATATCCAAATAAAAACTTCTCTAAACTAACTCACCTCTATGAGTTTCCGTTGGTTGCACCTTCCGCCATTTCAAAGTAAACGAACCCTCACCTCTGAGGGAGTCGTAGGTCTTTTTCCCTCAACGCAATTCTCGGATCTCTCCAAATCGCCTTAATAATGTTAAGAAGTCACCTATAGAACAGAAAGAGAAGAGAAAAAACGCATGAAAATGAAAAAACGAAAAAGGAATTTTCTGCACCCTGCGGCTGTAAACGATGCGGTTACGCTTTTTTTTTTTTTTTTTTTT
>BMAW01023587.1:69279-106771 GCA_019974015.1 Nephila pilipes | reverse complement strand
TATATATATATATATATATATATATATATATATATATATATATATATATATATATATATATAAGTCAGCTAATTAAGTAAACATCGTAAAAACACACGCTGACGTAATTTATAAAAAGAAAGAAAATAATTACTAAAATAGTCACGCATATATGTATTTTACTTTTAACTGTTACTAAGCCGTGCTGTTGTCATCAAAGCCACAAAGCGTAACGCATCTTAATCAGAATCAACAAAGTATGAGAATCATATACATCCTTCTTCAAAAGCATGTTCATACCTGATAAATACACTAATGAAAATATATTGCAAGTAATACAACTTTCTTTCAAGAAATAATTAAAAAGTCACGTTTTCCCAAAAGGGTATGCTTTTAATAAATAATTTTAACGATTATGATTAATCAATCGAGACATACTCTTGTATATGAGTGGACTTAATTATCTAGAAATAAATTTTATGTGGGAAAAAAAACATTTTAATGAAAAAAGTAACAAATTTAATGCTTAAATTCCTGATTTGAGACTAAAAAACGAAAGAAATTTAAGCGATAAGAGTTTCATCATTATTTTCATAGAACATTAACTCTTATCTGGTTATTATATCTTAAAAAAACTGTATAAAAATATATTAACGGAGCTTAGTCAGAGATTTACATTTATAAAAAGGAATACATTCGACATCTTATTTCGTTGAGTCATACATATTTATTTTTAAGACTTCCCATTTAATGAGATGCTAATTAAAAAAGCTATCTTAACAGAAAAAGTATAGTTTAAGAGTGTAAACATTTTTATATAGAAAATAATAAAACGTATTTCGTGCAGCAAGCATATTAAACATTAATTTTTTTATGCCTTTAAGACAATTTCGTAATTAATATCTAATATATTTTTCTCCTGATTGATTATTAAGGTTGCACTAAGAAGCAACGCGATGTCTATTGGCGACGGATCTTGTAATTTTGAGCCATGGTCAAGTGACGAGGACGACACCTAAATTGATACCCGATTCTCCAAACTTTCACACCACGCCAATGTGAACATTTCGAGCCTGGACAGATATAACGTGTATCAATCAGCCTGTTACACGGCGGAATCGGGACTTGAGCCCACGATTCGGATCGAAAGAATACCGACCGCGAGCTTGCCGAGTCCAATCGGCTACCGCGCGAGGTCGCAATTTTTACCTAATGCATAAAATCTTATTCTACTGTATAAATAGCTGTAAAAAGATCCAGAAAAGAAAAAAAAATCGGTGGCTTGTTACACAACAATTGATCGAAATTTTCTTATGAGAAAATTATTGCGGTTTCCTTTTCTTTTAAACTAAATAAAAAACAAAACTTAATAACATTTTTAAAAATACGGTTTCTAATCATTTAAAAGCTCAGTTTCTGTTAAATTTAATGTAATTCTAGAATCCAAGCGCAAATTATGTGTGAAATTCATATCTGGTTCCATTATGGAACTCTGTGGCTATAATGACGAATATTGTTACTAGTATTCTCTGACTTGCTTTTGAAATAAAGTAATAGTGTATTACACTTTTCCATATTTTAAAGTATTTCTTAGAGATTATCTTCTACTCTGGGACGTATTTTTAACAAGTAATTCTTTTGCTTAAAAAGAGTTTTAGACTTTAATTTCTTATTTAATATATTTAAATGCTATAATTAAAAATACCTATAAAATTTTATAAAATATACCTATAAAATTTTATACCAATAAAAATACCTATAAAATTTTATAATTTATGGCACAAATCGATACTAAAATACATGAGTTAGAAGATAATCTTTTTCATTACAATAAAACCTGTAATAAAACATTTGTATATTATATATAAAAGTGAGGAAATCAAATAACTATTTAAATTATATATTTAGCATCCGATGCCACAAATTAAAATTGTAAATGGTTATTGTGAATTTAACCTAAGATGGTACCACAGAAACACACTTCTGTATTACTGTTCATTGGAAACTTTTCACAATTTTTTATTTATTTAAATTAAATTACTAAGATAATTGAAAATTTTATTCTTAAGTGTAAAAAATATTCTTTTTCAAGCAATTTTTGGGTTAAAAAAGCAAGAATTATTTACAATTTTGCAAAAGCACATAAATTGTTCAATGCTTAATTAGACGGAAACGTACAGAAAATCATCCAGTCGCTTAGTTATATGACGCATCAGCAGTAACAGTCCTTTTAAATCTGTGAGAATTTTCTCCTCCCCAATCATTTTTTTTTTTATCAAACATATAATTATTCTCAGTGGCATTTCAGTAGACATACCCCTATAACAAATGTTAAGCTACCAACCCGAAATTTGAAGCCTAATAGCATGAATGTTATGTAAACCTCTTGAGACTTTTCCATAATGATCGTTAAGTGAATGATAATGTGGGAGAGAAAGGAAGTCTGTATGAAGCTTATTATTAAACGTACATGTAAACAAAAAAAGTGTTTCAGATTGAGATGACTTTTACAAAATTTTTGGACTTTTTCTTGCTTTTCTTTAACAGAAGAACGTGCATAAAATTTCATACAACCCAAATGAAAAAAATGATACGTAGAGACATCACTAATTGATTTATCGCATAAACAAAAAAAATCAGATTTAATACATAGATTAGATAAATCTAAGATTATGGTTCTTCAGCAAAACCTTTCGCAACGATACTTCAAAGAAATAAATAGCGATGAAAAGTACTTTTTTAACAGCAAATAAATTCGTTTCAAATGTGATTGCTTATTAGCTTAGCACTGAGAAGCAACACGAGGACTATTAGCGAAGGAATTCTTTATTTTGAGCTTCGGAAAAGTGACGAGGACGACACTTGAGCTCTAGCACTCCCTCTCCAATCTTCCACACCACTTCAATGGAGGACTTGGGACCCCGACTAGGTTTAACGTGCATCAACTCCACTACACGATGGTCATTAGTGACATCAAGACTGCAACCCCCGATTCGGATAGGCAACGCCGTCCGAGAGTTCGCGACCATAACCACTAAGCTACCAAGACTGAACCAAAGACCAAGAAATGAAGGTTTTCAAGGAAATCATTGTTTCTGTTATAACTTCTTAGAAAATATAAAATGAAATAATTTAGTTAGTCTTCTTTTATTCAGTCCTAAGGAGTCAAAGGGGTGCATAAAAGAGGTTTGAACACTTCAACTCTCTCCAAGTTTCGAATTATTGTTAGTTACTTATTTTTTTCCTTGAAGAGACTGACTATTGGTCCCATCTGTAATTTTTTAATGCTGAAATAAAAACCTTTATCTCTCTAGAATGCAACCGTAGTAGCCGGGTGGCCATGGTTGAGTGCTCGTGGCCAGCGTTGTTTCCGTCGAGTCGAGAATACGAGTCTTGATGTCATTAAAGACCCATCATGTAGTGGGGCTGATGCAAAAGTCTGTCGAGGCTCAATGTCTTCACGTTGGAATGGTGTGGAAGTTTGGAGAATGAGGTGCCAGCTAAGATGTCGTCTTCGTCACTTGATTAAGGTTCAAAATTACGAGGTTCGTCACGAATAGCCCTCGACTTGTTTCCAAGTGCAAGTGAGTGAATGATGAGGGAGTTTAATGATGCGCGCAAGAATCAGATTTGGATATGCTGCGCCAAATAAGTTATTACTGGGATCTGGACATTTGTACAAAAAGAAGAGGGGGAGATAAAATTTGGTTGACAAGGAGGAGTGTTGAAAATAGAGAAGGATCATCTGGGTATCCTAGGGGCGCTTCACCCGCGATTACCACCGACGGTAAACCCCACGGGAAAGAAAAGGTGCTTCGGGATTGTGATTCCCCTAGCGATCTGAAGAAGGGAAGCCCCTGAGGGCTCTAAGTGCGACGTGAATAATCCATAACAATGAGTCTTCCCAAAATAGTTTATTAATAATACCAAGTGTCAGCTACCCTCAGAACTCTTTCTCTATACTGATGATGATTCAAAACTCTTTATATAGAATTTATATTTTATTTTTTCAACAACTTGCTAAAAAATTTAAATAATGACTCAATTTTAAAATTAATTTTTATTCATATTTAATTACGCGTTTTATAATAATCTTCGACATCATTATCATACCTTGCAGCGCCTGTAAAAAAATAGTTTTCAATACATAAATGATAAACATTAACCGCCCCCCTTGTCTGGTATTCAATGCGATGCATTTTTATATCGATTCAGCATCGATCAAGTAACGAGGACGACACGTATGCTTTAGCACCTCCCTATCCAAATTTCCATACCACGCTAACGGGAGAACTTGGGACCTCGATCAGATTTAACATGCATCAACCCCGCGACAAGGAGGGCCTTTAATGACATCAGGGCTTGAACCCACGACTCGAAGAAAACAACGCCAACCGCAAGTCCACGACCGCGACCACTAATCTACCACGACCACTATAGATTCTTATAAACATGGGGTAGTTCTTTTTTAAAATCTTATTTAAATTCATATCTGAAAATTACTTCGTGCGAATTTTAAGAAACAAACAATACTCTGAACTTTTTTTTTTTTCCCTGACAGATGGTAATAAGTTGATTGTGTCCGAGTCCAACCCCTGTACCATAATTATATGATAAAAACTTCATTCTACTTTTAAAGGTGAAGACACAAATTTTTGAGGGAGTATTCAGTCTCCCTATCTTGACTGTTAGTTTTTGTCCTTTTTATACAATCGGTTTGGTTTGGTTTTATTAACGTCGCACTAGAAGCAACGCAAGGGCTATTGGCAACTACCTTTTACACAAAACTATTATTACTTTAACGTGACTAAGTAGTTGAATTTGTTAGCTATTTCTTGAATTTAATTTTAAATACAATAAGCTCATTTTTTTAAATATCATTACGAGTTTCTAATATCATACAAAATCTAAATTAGCTATATGTTTCTTTCTCTCATAACTGAAGTTTGGAGTTAAAAAAAACTAAAATGTACATAAATATCCAGTCTTTAATTTCAAACACTGTATTCTAATCATAACAACATTAAAAATGAAGCAATTATAAATTGAGACACACTTAAAGTAGATTTGTAATGAATTCGACAAATAGCCTCTGTTGCTGTATAACCCATGAAAACAATCATGAATTCGCCAATTTCGTCAATAATTTCGATTCCCTTAGCGTATAAAAAGCATTTGTGTTGCTCCGAATTCCAAATCTTGTCTTGCACAGAAAGTCGGTTTCTACGATTAAAAATCCAGTCAGTAATCACTGTACGTATATGCACTAGATACAAATAATTACATAATGTTTGAAATTTCTTATGTATTAGTTAAGTTGATTACATTAAATTCAGCATTGAAATAAATAGCTGTCCTAGATCTAGAATTTTTATCTGGACTAACTTTTTTTGGATAATTATAATTGAAACTGTTCCTAAAACATATTTGGAATATTTTTAGTCTTCTCAAAATTAATATCCTTTATATTGTCAAAACATATATCAATTTAAGAATTTTTGATGAACAATAAATGCGTTAAATATTCACAGAATTATGTGGTTTTGTATTGCAAATATATATCAAATAATCAGTGTTCATTAATCATACTTGTAGATATTTTTGCAATACAAAACTGCAAACTTAAGTGTATATTTTAAGCAATTATTGTTCATTATAAAATAGATTCTTCTCTCTTTTTTTGATACTGAAAAATATCTATTTTATACCTTCAAAATGCGTTTCTTTTTAGGAATATCGTACGAAAAATATACTAAGAAGTCGGATTACCATACTTTTAAATTCTAAAATCAAGATACCCCAGCGATACATCGACAATAATATGAAAAGATTTTTTTTCTCAATTGTGTATTTCATTTAGAACCATGCATATTTCTCAATTGATACTATTTTTTAAAACAATTATTTATGTCTGTGATAGTAGTCAAAAAATGTTTAACCAGCAATACGTCTCTCTGTGCGTAAGCAACCATTTCATGTGATGACAAGATACTCTACAACAATAAGCAAATGCGAGATATACTAAACAATATCATTATCCTTTAATATTCAATTTGGATCGCTTAAATGTGTGTTTTCAAAGTATTATATCAAGCACTCAAATGGGACTACTTACAGAAAAAGATAATTTAAAATAAAAATGTAGCTTCATGTGGAATTTATAAAAATGTAATTACTCTCGAAGAGTTTATACCGCATTAGGTCGAATAGAACGCGATACTTTTTGACTAATCATTACTCCTTAAAATATTGAATCGCGCTAAATTCCAGATACAGGTAATGGAATGAACAACTCTTCTTATTAATACGCCCATGTCTTTACCCGACCTGCGTAGATCTCGGAATAATAAGTCACCTGTGTTATTAATTATTTTAAATAAATGCTTATCGGACTAAATTATAATTCCTTAGAATTTCTTATGTAAAATTAATACATTAACTTTTTCTTTTCTTTTCCCTATCTTTATAAAAAATGTCGATGTCGCGTTACATTCGGGCTAACACGATATAAATGTACTGACGTGAAGAATTTAGTACAAGTCAGAAATAGCAACTTAGTCACAAAGACCAATAACTACAGAAGAGACATGAAAATTACTAAAATAATTCTGTTAGGATCGTAAGATTCTAAGAACAATTACAGCAGAGCGAATTGATTGGTAGCGATAAATCACGATATTCCATTTATATTCCAAAAAAAAAAAAAAAAAAAAACACCCCACCAATCCCAGAATATTTCAAATTCAGCTTATATATTACCCAATAGAAGGGGGAAAATCAAGTTTATTGATTTTTCTTATTAACGTTGCACTAAGAAGCAATACGAGGACTATTGGGGATGATCGTGTAATTTTGTACAAGACTCAATTTACGAGGACAGCACCTGAGCTGGCACTCAACTCTCCAGATTTCCACTTCAAGCCAAAGTGAATACGTAGAGCTATGACAGATTTGATGTGGATCAGCCACGTTGCACGGCGGGTCTTGAGTAAAATCAGGGCTCGAACCCACGACTCGACGGAAAAAGAGCCAGCCACGAGAGTGCGAACTTGACCACTTGGCTACCACGACCAAAAAAATTAGAGTATTGGAAATGTGGATAAAAGCAAGTATTATTAAAAAAATGTGTATGTACAGACCATTAATATAGCACCTAATGTGCGGTAAGTCTATTTGGGGGTTTTAAACATTAACTATTTTTCCCGATATCTTCAGAAAAGAACATTTCGATTAAAAAATTTATTTCTTTTCTAAAATTCAAAGTATATTATAGAGTACCATGTGGTTAAGAAGGTTTTACTTCCTTACTATGGTTAATTTTTCCAGGATTATTGTTTTCAGTGTGTTAATGAGAATCTCATAAAATTGAACAAAGAGATATATCCATGACGCATTTATGCATTTGGCGTTCAGCGTTTGCAATGATTAATTTATGAAACACATTCGAATTTTCTTAAGATTCTATTATAATCAAATAATGAAGAGTAATTCTTTTATATAAATGGGTATATCATAATTTCATTACATACCATTCTTTTTATTTCACTTACGTTGTTGCGCGGTCTCTTCGGACATTTACATACAAAAGCTATATATGTTGCTTACTTAATATAGTTTTAATGAAATGAATGGGATGAATAGCTTAGAATTTGAAACCTGATTTGGGTCAAAAGAATTTCTAGTCACTTGAGCATTTACAGATTTCATAGATAAGCGTTTAATTTTTTTAATTGAAATAAAATTAGTGCACATAAAATACATATTGAAAATTAGATTTTTGAGTTATGAATGATTCTGAGGAAAAACATTTTTCAGTACTTTATGATACGTTTTAAAGTAAACATAATATTAATGCTGTTTTAAATGAAATCTACAACATTTTGAGATTATACAGATATACATTAATTATTAAAGGTAGAAATGTTGTTTTCCAGTTAAGTTACATAAGCAAAACTAATCCTTTGGATTGAACTAAAACTTTGTTACAACACCTGAACATTCATAACTAGATCCAAATAGTTGATTTCAATACTTCTTAAAAATGTTGCAAATATTATTTCAAGTCTTTTACAGCTTCTTCCAGTTTAATAAATAATTATAATTGGTAAAAAGGTAAACCACTTTAAATTATAAGATATATTTATTTGGAGTATTGTATAATTTTATATGATTGGTGTATGATGAAAACAAAATGTAAAAGATACCTTTTTTTTAATAAAAATAGAACATAAAACCATTTTCTTAAAAAATAATATTAATTGCATTAGATTGAAAAAAGAAAGTAATGTTTTCAATGCAGAACTATTACAAATAACCGATGTGTAAAATTTCCTTTTTGAACATTCAAATTTCAAAACCACAGTAAGAATAGTTTGGTTAAAACAAGAGAATTTATTATTTTGAAAACTAATAAATATTAATTTTATTCTTAAAATTAATAACAATATTTTTCCACCAGTACGTTACACTTGAAGTACGTATCTTATATACACGTTTTTTCACTGGTTATTTACATTTAATAAAACATTTGATTTTATTGCCCAAATAACATCGAATAACTGAAAACTAAAATGTACTGGATCTCATAATACGACGTTTTTGTGATAAGCAACGTTTTTAACTCTCAAGTTTAGTTTTTTTCAATTCGCAACCCCCCTATCATACAGAATATGAAGTATTGATCAATTACAAAAAGGAAATACTAACTGCTTCATACAAAAATACTGCCTCATATACAAACTGCTTCAAACACAAAAATGATTTTTTTCCCAACAAGATGCGATAAAAATACAAATTGCAGTAACTACAGTTCATCAAGGTTGGTATTTTAGAAAAAATACTTATGGTTACCGATTGTACAATTTAAAGGCCACACTTAAATTTATTTTACGAATTTTTTCGTGGACAATCTTTAAAATGCGTTGTTGTATTTGGATACTTTTCTAAGAAGTTTTTCATTCCATTAATTCCAAAAAAAATTCACTTTTTATTTCATGCTCATAGGTGTGATTGTTTATTAACGTCGCACTAAGAAGCAACACGAGGGCAATTGACGACGGACCTCGTAATTTTGAACATCGGTCACGTGACGAGGACGACACCTATATGATTATTTATAAATACACCTATATGATTATTTATATACTTAAAATTCCATATAACTAAAGCATTGATATTTCCCCAATAACTGATATTACTTACTATTAAATTTTACCAAAGAATTATGCGATGATTTTTAGAAATGGTATTGATTGTTTTTTATTTGAACTGTTAGGATGAATATTTATATCGGAAATGGTTTTGTAAATGACGGTTAAAAACTTCTCTCTATTTGATACTAAATTTTGATAATCAAGAATAATTTTGAAATATTTATCTTCAGATGAAATTTTCTTTCAAAATTTAAAAAATATATATAAAAAAGTGCAGTCGTTGTTGGTTTGAAACACCCCAAGAGACTAAAAAATTAAAATTAGTATCTTAGTGAACAGTTTTCGCAAATACTTGATTTATTTGATGTTAACACACAAACAGTTCGAAAATTAAAACTATCAGTTTGAAACAAATTATACTATGAATACTTTAAAAAACTGTATAATAAAACCATAAAATACATAATGAAATTAATATAATAAACTTACAATACACTCTTCACCAATGTGAACAGAATTTTAAAGTAAATTCACTTAAAACAGAGTATTTTTGAAAATAACTTGGTCAATATTTAACTACTGAATGCGTTTTTTTTTAAATTGAAGAACAAATTAGAAAAAACACAAAAGTTCATAACATGATTGCACTATTCATCAATTGCAAGGTCTTATTAGCTTGCTTTAAATATAATTAAAACTCTTTTCTTCCACTATTTTTCATTCTCAGTATTATCAAACTTGATTGTTATATGGATCAAATAAAATTTTGCTTCATATTATAGAATTGGGGAGATATTTTTGAAATGTAACATTTAATTAAAAGTATGGAAATCCAATAGTACAATATTAGATACAATCTGCGTTGAAACTTGTACCAAAAGGCAATTAATTCTTTTGCAATGAATACTAAAAGGTTGATGAAAAGCTGCAATCCCTTATACAAATGTAATTTATAAGCAAAAAGCTGTTGCGCATTAAGAGAAACAGTAATTATGATTAACCATTTGAAATTCATTTCTGTCCTATATTAACTTTAACTTATGAGTTATCTTTTAAATACCCAAGATAGCCTAGTTTTAACTTAAAAGTAGTTTTTTAATTCTTATATTTAAAATGTCCATTTTCTAGTTTGAATCATCTTGCTTTTCTGACACTTTTAATTGATTAAAACGTAAAAAACCGATCAATTTGTGAGTTATTTTTAACTTTAATTGGTAAAGACAATTTACCTCTTAACCAAATTTTATACAAACTAGACTACCTCCTTTGTTTATTTTTTTGTTAAAAATTATTGATATTATTACCTCTCATTATTTGAGAACATAAGTATAATTTTTAGAGTAATGGGAAGACACACAGTCATACAGTTGCTCCTTTTTATGCTGGTAAGTGTATTTTAACATTGTTAGATAGCTACGATATATATGATAAATAATTTTTTAATTAGAAAGACGTGTCTAATAATCTTACAAATCAATCATGTGTACTCTTAACTGAGCAATAGTATGAAACTATTTTTTCTTATATATATATATATAAGAATTTAAACACTATTACTTTTCTTATTTCAGAGAACCTACAAGAACGATGATTCAAATTACTCTTAATTCTTCTAAGATTAAAAACACCTCAAAATGGGAAAATTTAAAAAAAAACATACCTATTCACGTGTTTCAAAAGTTTTCTTCCATAGACCGATTACTGAATAATCGCAGGCAATTCAGGAACAGAAAATCAGTACCGAGTTCTTTGACAAAATAGTTTCTGCAAAAGCTTTGAAGTGTGCCTTAGAGCTTCGGGCACTGTGTATGGAATTGGCCCAGCCTCTTGCGAAACGATAGACGGTTGTATTTTGACGCCATCTAGACGACTAACTTGAACAAAATCGGTTTGGTGGTTTTCTTGTAACTACCGGAAACACCGGGCGTGATTTGAAAGTTAATTACATCCCTGATATAAAACCGTTTTTAATCTATAATTCCTTCCCCTTTTCTTCGACCATCTGCTGCTTCCTTGATTTGCAAGTGGTATGCCTCCTCCCTCTTACTATGGTTCGACAAGAGCCTTAATATTTTTATTTCGATTGTCGAACTGAACGTGAGGTCAGTGACCTTTTTCTCAGGCACCCCCAGGGTGGATACAATCCCAAGGTTTCTTCTTTTCATCTGCTTCAGATGTCGTAACTCTTTTTGGTTATTGTTGTTCACTTTGCCAAACTTGAGCAATATTCCAGCAGAAACAAAAGAAACCTTGTTGTCACACGAACTGAAGAATTTCGTAATCGGGAGATGGTTCATTAAATTTTTTAACCCCTAGCTGTTGAGGATGTGAAGTACTAAAAACGAAAATACGTTCTTATTCTGAGGTCGTGTTTTATTTTGGTATAATTTATATTCGCATAATATAGCCTTCTATGGGATATTTTAAAAACGGTGTTCTTTTCCTTAAAAAAGCATTTGTCTAAAAGTAGAAAGAAACTAGCAGCACATACATTTTTCGGTGGGAAACAGGATGTAGGTTTTGAATTAATTGAGCTTATTAGCATTTTATTTTTGTTTTCATCGCCTTCGTCAGAATGCTTACCTCTTTTAAATGCATTAAGACAGATGTTGCATAGTTAAAAGTCTAAGAGTCCTACTTTTTGGAATTGTAATGATTTTATGAGTAATTTCGTTTTTTTTTTTCTTGGACAATATTGTGGATAAGTACAAGTTTTATTCGGGATTTTCTGTTAAAGTAGGTCAAAGGTTAATTACAAGGAATTGTTTTATTGATCGCTCCTTTGGGTGTTTCAGTTTTTAATGAGGATAATGTAGCCTTTTAATCTAACTGAGTGTTTCAAACTATCGCATTGAAAACGTCAGGATATAATTTTAAAATACAGTTTTTTAAGCACAATATTTTAACGTTGGATCGTAGCTCTTTTCACTCATAATTCAACTTGAAATAATGCCAAGATTAAGATAGAATTTTTCATAAATGATACAGGAAAATCAAGAGCACATGATTATAATAACCAAAATTTGTCCAAATAAGCACCATTTTTAAAAAGGTTTTGCTTAGTATTTGTCTTAAAGTCTACTCAAAGCAAAAAGAAATTTTTTGAGTCTTACTAATGAATGCAATAAACATACTTGGATGCGGTTAACGAAATAATTTCAGTTATGTATTTTCGACACTATAAAATTATTTAATACACGAAGCTTGGAAAATAGTTCTCAATTTGTGAAGATTTCAGCTTGGGTTTTTAAATCCTCCTTTCAAAGTTTTGATATTTAAAATCATATGCATTTCTCTCTATCTGAATACTTCATAAGAGATGTAACCATACTATTAAATAACATTAAGACTAGAACTTACCTACTCTAAGAATTATCTTGAAACAAATTTTTAAAGAAGTTTTTTACTAAGTTAAAATTTGAAAAAGTAAAAGATTTTTCTCAGAAATACAAAATATTTACAAAAAATAAATTTTTTTTTTTAGAATTTTCAATGAATTCTCTGTTTTAAAAACAATATTTATTCCAAATTTCGGAATAAGGGTAATTTTAAGGAACAACGATTTTTTTTAACGCGTACCATACTTAAATATGAAAATGTTATATGCAGAGTTTTGCAAAGAACAGATTTAGCCACCCAAGGTGCACTTTTTTTTAAAATAGTTAAAATAAAATTATTCGCTAAATGTAATTAAAATTGAAGCAAACGATAAAAAACTGAAAAGTAATCTGGCACGCGAATATTGATCCAACTAAAACAATTATCCCTTGAGTGGCTAAAAAGAAAATGCAATTAAATTCGATTTTAAATTAAAGAGTGAGGGAGTGATGGTACAGAGTGGCACAGCAGCAGATGTGGCTATGCTGGGCTAAGCAAGGTGTAACTAATCAAGACATTTGAAAAAATAGAAAATGGAAAAAGTGGCAGACAAGAAAAGAAGGGTCGGAAGTAAATAATAATCATTAGGGTATCCTGGGAGTGCGTCACCTATTTTTACTACGGACAGTAAATCCCACGGGAAAGAAAAATATAACTGGTGTTTCTCGGAGTTATGATTATCGTACATGCGAATATGGCGTATTAAAAAAAATTGAGAATACTGCTTAATAGGATAAGACATTTTTCAGAATTTTTTAGTGTCCATCCCACTCACGTTATAACATTTTTTTTATAATTCTAATAATTCTCTTTTTTGGTTCAACAACGAATTGAATTTATAATAAATGGATTGATTTGTGAATCATGTTATGGGAGAGAACCCGAATTTATAATGAAAAAGGACTGTTAATTTATGACTTTTTTTTTCTCAAAATACATATCTATAAAATTTATTCAGAAAGATTCAGGTATTATAAGTATTTTAATTTTTATATGAAATACCTAAGATTCACGTTAAGTATAATTATCATGTTAAGAATTTTGTTTAGCTTAAATCTATACAATATAATACCTGGGAATTATCTTGAATGTTTTTCTATCATTTATCAGCCTAGATTTTTTTTTACAAAGGTTAATGTAAAAATGAAATATATAGGTAATGAAAGAATGAGTATTTAATGAAGAACTAAAAGTTCGCTTTTTTAATATTGGTAATACAACTTTGGTAGTTTTGGTAATACAACTTTGGCCGCGGTAGCTGCGGCCGGCGCACAATGGGACGAAACAGGCATTTTCTTGCACATGGACGAAATTTTCAATTTTTTTTCAGCTCAATGAGTTAATATCATCGCCTTATAGGCTATTGGCTGAAGAAAATGTGTGGGCAAACATGATATATAAACGCTACTCGCCGTGATTGCGACAAATATACCTGAAATCGAGAGCATGAAGATAGAATTTTCACTTCGTCATTCACTTCGACAGAACTTTCATTCTCGTCACTTGACCGAGGTTCAAAATTACGAGGTATGTCGCCAATAGCCTTCGTGTTGCTTCAAATGCGACGTTAATAAAACCAAACCAAACAAAAATCGTCCGGTTCTGCCAGTAAATCGCGTTTAAGGATAATAATAAAGGATGAAAAATCTTTGTTACGTATATTATGCTGTAAAATTTTATTTTATTTTTGTTGTTAGAATAATATTTGCATTTTTCTTAAGATATATTTAATTTAATTATTTATCGTTTGCTTTAATTTCAATATAGGAAAAGAATTTCGACAATAACTATAATAATTTATAGTTTGCTTTAATATTTCATTGTCTGCCTTCACTTCAATAGTCGAAAAGAAAATCATTAATAACTTTCATAATTTATTGTCTACTTCAATATTATATTGTCTGCCTTTATTTTGATGTATAAAAAGAACACACAGTGTTCAATAGTTTTATTTAATAATTTATTGTCTACTTTAACGTTTTATACCCTATCTTCGTTTTAAAATATGAAAAAAAAACTCAGAAGTTTTAATAATTTATTAACTACTGTAATACTTTATCGTTTGCCTTTATTCATTCTGCTGTAAAATTGGTATCATTTTTGAACTTTAGAAATTTTTTTTGTGTGCTTTTTGAAGGTTGTGTGTTTTATAAGACTTTGATTGTTGCGCTTGGATTTTATTTTTACAATAAAAGCAGCAAAACGTGAGTTAATTTATTAATACATCCTAGTAGCCCACAAAATTATCTAATTCTGAAAGAGGAAATTTTGATCAACTCGTCTACTTTGAATTTATTTCAGAGTTAATGTTTTACTTCTTGAAAATGAACTTAAATCCTTTTGTACCCATTTGAAAAAAAGGGAATAAATTATTATTACAACGAAGAATTTTTTTTCGTAAAAATGTAAATTGGGCCAGTAAAGGTTTTGATTATCCCGCTGAAAAAAATGTTAAATGTTAAAATGTTACGCTCAAGCCTTTTAATGAAATTTCTGAAAGGTGCAAAATGTGTAGAGTTGAGAGGGCCAGGTGTTAAGAATAAGAACTACTATTTACTACGATGATGAATTTGAGGCAAGAAGCTCAAAATATAACAGCCAAAATCGTTAAATAGTTCTGGACAAAAATTCGGAAGTATTAAAAAATGTGCGATGTCGATGAGAAATCTGACGTAGTTCCCTTCTCAAGTGAGAATGCATTTGTCTGAAATACATCTCTCAATCTGTCCAAATAGCAGTTCTTTATTTTAAGGAAAGCCACTTTGAAAGCAGGATTGAAAATCTTTCTATCTTATTATGAGCTCGGCAAAGCCAAGAAGGAACGTTATACTGAAGAACGTGAGGTAACTTAGTTGGGAGCATAGATTCCTTTCAGGCTCTCCTGAACCATACTACGTCGAGAATTTTGTCCATAGTCCCAATGATTGATGGGTTAATAAAGCCAAAGCTCATTTCAAAATAGGGATGTGATGAGTTATCGACCCAGAATGTGTACAAACAACCATTTTCATCGAACTATGGCACAAATACGAATGGCTCAGCGTTGTACTTGACTATAATAGTTCCAATCAGATAAATTGATACAGACGACTCTTCAATTTCTTAGGAATACTTAAGACCCACATCGTTATATTTTTGTAGTCCTATGAAATTCGTGTTCTGCAAAGAAACTCCAGAAATCAGGCAGGAAAAGGAACAAATGAAGTCAGATATTGCGTCGCTAATCCCTACGCAGATTAATCAAATAAAGATAAGACACGGGCTATACCTGACGAAGATTAACGGTAAAACCATAAATGTTGTGATTGACAAAAGTTCTTCCATACGTTGCTACGTGTGCACTGCTACACCAACTATCATGAACGACCTGAAGCGAATTAACGAAATAACTCCTATTGCTGAACATTACAGGTTTTGAATTTCTCCTCTTTTCTAATGCCACTATAGACCCGCTGCGTAGTGGGGCTGATGCACGTCAAATATGTCGAGATCCCAAGTTCTTCCATTGACGCGGTGTAGATGTTAGGAGAGGGATGTTCCAGCTATGTTTCGTCCTCGTCACTTGCTGAGGTTCAAAATTGCGTGGTTCGTCAAAAATAGCCTTATTGTTGCTTCTCAGTGAGACGTTAATAAACAATCACATTCGCTGGCAATGCTATTCAACACATCTAAAACTGATTATAACTTCATTATTAGAGGTATAGCATGTAAAATATTTTGAATTGTATTGTGGCACTGCGAGCTATGCGGAAGATTTATAACCCTCCAGTATCAGTTTCGAATACGATTTGATGCTTGCCCGACTAGCTAGTAGAGCCTTATAATAGCGGATGGAATTGATGTTTGGTTTAGTTTTATTAACGACGCACTAGAAGCAACACAAGGGCTATTGGCGATGGACCTCGAAATTTTCAAACTCGGTCAAGTGACGAGGACGACACCTGAGCAGGCAAACCCTCTCCTAACTTTCACACCACGCCAATGGGAGGACTTCGGGCCCCGAGAGATTTAACGTGCATCAGCCCCGGCTACACGGCGGGTCTTTAGAGGCCAAGGCTCGAACCTGCGACTGAACGAAAACCGCCGGCCACGATTCCGAATACATGACTACTAGGCTACTGAGGCCACAATAAAATGTGGGAAAAGATCTATACAACTTAACTCTGTGTCACTTGGTATGTGGTAAACTCAATAAGTTAAGTTACAGAGTTTTATTAATGGTTAACCTCATTAAATATGTCAATTCATATGGTCGAGATCAGATGCGTAATATGGATCATTGCTACAAAGAGATAGTCACTGTAAAGAAAAGCCAGACTTTCACTGAATATAAAATGCAGTGCAATTCGGGACTATGAAAATTAGGACAACTTAACAAATGACCAATTTTGGAGATTTTAAAGAAAATTGCTAAAAATTATTTATGATTGCAGTATTCTTTTATTAATGTAAATAAATTTCTTGAATTCTTAACCATTATTGAACTCAAATTATGAAAGTAATATCCTTTTAATTGGTAAATAAAAAAATCTGAACAAGATTCATTAACATTCTGCTTCGATTAACCATTGAAATGAAAAATTCTAAATTTTCACAACCTTTAATTTTGAGCGTTTAATCACCATAAAAATGGAAATGCAGAATAGGCCTCCTTTATACTGGGACCCGGGTGTAAAAAACACATTTGGGCCCCTAAATTTTTTGTGAAGTAAGGGGGGGAAAAAACTACAAACACGAACATATATTATTAATATATGTTCATTTAATGAGCGATTTTGTTTTTGTTAATATATTAACTACTCCTCAAAAATTACAATAATTTGCTATTTCTTTTTCGTTGTTTAATACACAAGTGCATTTAAGCGTTCTGCATACATGCTTGATTAAAAAAAAGTGCAGCTTATATGGGATACTCGTGAGTTCCTCGAATCAAATAGCAAACATTTAACATTCGCACCATCAAGAATTAGCTTGAAAATTGTCGAAATTCATAGATCTACAATAATATTTACGATAAAATAGGAATATTGTCCAGTTTTCAAGTGCAAGGGTACATTATTTAGTTCTTGATCATGTTGGGGCCCCGTTGCATAGCATTCGCCGCACCCCCCTTCCCCAGATGGGGGCTCTGGGGAAGAGTAGTCTTATGCTGAATATTACAATTTGAACTGAATGATTTAAATAATCCAAAATCGGTCGATATTTCATTCATCCGACGCATCTTGATCATCTTTTCAAAAGATGAATAAGAAGTATACAAATTGAATAATAAGGATTATTAAAAGTTTTTCGCACGCATGTACTTTCGCTTTAAGTCCCTCAAACACAGTTTAAAATCACTGTTTTTTTGGTACATTTTTACAGGAATAATATTTCAAATTCATAATGATTAAAAATTGATTAGGAAAAAAATAAAATAATGACTTACTATGAACTTTATAACAATGTTCCTTTGAAGTACAGGTAGCTCTCCTACAGCACGGTTTCATTCTAACAAGATTGGATAAATTATGGGAACCCTCCTAAAATACTGCAACTCGTAACACGTTTGTTTCGTTAAGAATATTGCGAAACCTTTTGTACAGTACTATACTTCTACAGCGCTAAATAACACGATTTTTGTTTAACACTTTTCAAAACTAAATTACGTTCACATAACGACGGGAAGGAATAATGAACTACAGCGGTTGTCACAGGACACATTCTGCAACGTTTGCTTTGATGTGTTTGACTCGATTCAGACATATCTAAAAAAAGTATTTAAAAGAAAAACAACTTTTACCCCGTCATCAGAAAATGGAATCGAAAATGCAAACGAAACGCGAGCCTATAAATAATTCTTTATTCTTGAATTACATTAGTTTTGGTCACACATATGTGAAAGGGTGTGCCAGTGGCTTTGCATAAAAATCTATAAACAAATTATCTAAAAGGATAAAGCGGAATGCGATATCATTACATCCTATCGATCTATTGCAAAATGCGATCGCAGTTGAGGACCCGCTGACGGTAAGCCCTTTTTGTTTCTTTTCTTATTTCCGTGACCTGGAGACAAGAAGACTTACAAAAAGGCTTAAGTTTAGCTAAAAATACTGAATTATTTTTCTTCAATGCAGAACCTTCCGCTGAAATAAGCCGAAAATTCAACAGGGAGCAGCAATATTGTCTATCTCCATACCATGAAATCTACAGTGACCTTGTAAGAACCAGCAAACAAGCCAACGTTGCATATTTTTTTAAAAGATAGAATGTGCAAAAAATCTAAATGAAAAAAAAGAAGGGGAGGGTTCTGAAAGTGAAGGTGACATCATTCAATCGAAAAAATGTTCTCGTTTGATTGTACTTAGCAGTGTTGAGGAAGAAATGTATTAAATTAAAATGTCGCATTAAATGAAAATAATATTTTTTGTTAGCCACCCAAGGAGCTAGTGTTTTAGTTGGATCACTTTTGAGATTTCAGATCACTTTTCAATTTTTTACCGTTTACTTCAATTTCAATTACAGTTAGCTTAAATATATTTAATTTAATAATTTATCATCTGCTTTAATTTTAATTACATTTAGCTTAAATATATTCAATTTAAAATCCTTTAATTTAATTTCCTTTAATTTTAATTTCGGAAAAGTTTACTATTGTCCATTTCTCGATATTTCATCGTTTACTTTAATTCTTATATTTAATTGAGTAATTTAATGATAATTATAAGAAAAGCGCACCGTGGGTGGCTAAATCTGTTCTTTGCAAAACTTTGCATATAACTTTTTGTAGTTTTTTTTCTTTTCGTTTTGTGTTATACATACATTTATATTCTTAATAAAAATTAAGTTCCTTATATGGGATTTTAAAAAAAATATTTGTTTTTAATAGGTTTTCGAACACACCCTATTTTTGTACTGACTCTGGGTCTCATATAATACGTCATTTTCTTGGAACTTATTTACTATATTATAGGAGGGTTGCCTTTTATAGTACATGAAGTATTAAATACTATTTAACTACTACTTTCTAATTCTGATTGTCACTCTAAAAGTTTTGCATTCATATTTATAAAATTTACAAATCGTAGGAATAACTTTTAAGTTAACTAGAAAAACTTATTGTTTACTTCAAAGCTCGCAAGCACAACTTAAACTATATTGTTTTTCCACAAAATTAGTATTCACTCTGATATGTATCATAATAATCTATTCCAGATTGGATTTCATAACGACCTATACCTTGTTGTAGGTTTACACAAGTACTGTGTGTGTGTGCACGGAGAAAAAAAGAAATACTCAAAAATGAATACCTAGACGAACTAATATTGAAATGAGTATGTTTGTATCAGATTTGAACGTATATCTTTATCGAATGCAAAACATTACATGTAATCAAAACCAAAAAAAAAAAAATAATAATAATAATAAATAAATAAACCGTGAAATCAACTATCTCAAAAAATTATTACAGATATATGGATTACAAAGGTTCCTTTTATATACTGGCTACGTATTTTAAAAATTGGGGCTCAAAAACAACTATGGTGTGCTTAAATATTTCAAACTATATTTCGTATTTGCCACTCTACACGCTGAAGAACTCATGAATATTAAAATGAGTACGTACTATGATTCAGTGTAACTTACATTTTTTTTATTATTATTAAAAACATCCTATAATTTAACTGATTTGCTATTATTTTTTTAAAAAAACATTTCTTTAATTTTTGCTAATAATTTCATTTTATTGGATCTGAGTTGAGCGTACTTCTTGATGACTGAGAAAGAATGAAATATTCTGGTAACGTTGATGTATAATATTGAGAATTTTCAAATTTGAATGAATGATTAATACAAAAAAATTCTAAATGTTTTTAAAACATAGCATATTTGAAAGGTTATATTAAAAAATATTCACAGAATGATTTTATTATGTTTCAAGAATTGTTATTGATCAGTTTAGAAAAGGATTTTCTTATGAGTAATTATTTGTGCGTTGTAGACTATCCAAAATATTACATTGGAATCGTATCTTTAGAAACTTCTTGACTGTAATTCGTACATATCAGTGTTGAAAATTATTTTCATACATACAAATATTGTGTATGATGCTGAGAATATTTTATAGAGTAACATTTTGGTATTCAAAAGTAATAAATTATACACACAGAATAAAATGTTGACAAAAATAGCTTTTATTCCAGATTATTCTGTAATGAATTGAAGTAAATTTCAGATACTTTGACAGAAGTAAGATACTTCAGAATATATTTTTCTTAAAGAATATGATTTTAATTTAAAAACAAGTTTAATGTGTATTTTGGAACCAAATTTTCACAATCTAATCAGGTATCCTTCCTGTTATGTCCCAAATACTGTTCATCATATTATAAGTGATCGCCTTATGTTTCATCACTATTGTCTCACATTTCTTAAGTTATCTGTTTTAAACTTATATGACTTAGGGTTAGGAACCACTACTTGTTTGTGTTGTATATCAAAATTTGATTTTTATATAATTAAGGTTTTAACACAGACATTTTATATCTTGGTTTTTTTATAATATGGCCCAAACATGTTGTAAAAATTTAAATAAATATTTGGTGCAGTATATTCAGATTTTGTTCTATGCATGAGCTCCTCCCCCCAACACACACATTCATACACACAGAATAAATAAAACAATTTATTTTGTATTCGATATATGACACAAACACTATATTTATGTATAATTCATTAAATTGTAAAAACGCTTATAAATGTTCACCGTAGAACAAGGTCGAGCATATTATCTAGCCCTTTTATTTGTTGATATTTGTATTTTTATTTATACAATTTAACTTTAAGAAGTGCATGAATAAAGTGGTTAATGTTTTTAAAAACTATGCTTGTGCCGATATGAATTACAAAGTAAAACCGAGGTTCTGGTGTTGGCTGAAAGAAACAAGAATCACATTTGCACGACAAGGTAACATAACAGATCCTTAAGCTGTACTCAAGATTTATAAAATGTAAAATTGTCTATTTCCTCCAAATTCTGTTTTTTACCCCCGAATGTATCATTTCTATTCAAATATAATTTTAAAAATTAATATTTTATACATATTTTTAAAAATCAGATCATCACTAATATAAGTTTTGGGAAGTGTATTGTTATTCACAATAGTCAGAATTTTTTCTGCACTTCATTTTACATTAAAACATATAAGTAAAATTGTATTTGATTAATAAATATTACTAAACTTAATGCTTGCTATTATTAAATTTGAAATTGTATATAGAATTTACATATTCACATATGTTTTTCTTAAATACTGTTAATTCCTTGTTGAAACATTATTATCAACTTATGATTTAATTAATTAATTTTGTTTGCAAAACACATTTAAAAAAAAAAAAACTTTAACTCAAGGTACAAAATTGCACCTGTTTAAATCATAAATCGTTACATAAATGTTATAGCTTAATTATGTATCTTGATTAAAAAAGAAAATAATTTGATCCAATATTGCTTTATTTTTTAAACAGCATCAGCCTGATAAATATAAAGTGTCTATATATAAAAGATACTATAATTCAGAAGAGCTTAATTACACTTTAACTATTCACATATATTTTTCAGAGGGTTTAGAATAATTACAATACTTGAATAAATATTGGGGCCTTTATTTTTAACATGTTAGAATCAACCGATAATCTAATGATACGTAACAATTTTGAAGCATAAAATAATTTGAAATACAAAATAAGCTTAACCAAAACAAAAAGCTGAAATGGCCGTTAACAGTTCAAAAATACATCTGTTTAAAGCAGAAAATAATTTAAAGCTTATATAGGAAGTATACAAACAAACGCCAGAAGCAAGTTTAAACAGGTTTACCAAGCGACATTTTAACAACACGATTAAACGAGAATAAGTCTATAGATATATAAAAATATACTCAGATTATTTTCTACCGAATGTAAATAATTGAATAATATGAGAAATATGATCACATAGAAAAATCCGATGTTAAAGCATACCACACCGCTTTGTTATTGTAGACATAAATGTTGGTAAAATTATTAATTTTTTGCTTTAATTATATTTAATTATATGGTGAATGTGATAAATGTTTACCTTATTTTGACAGATTATTAAAAAAAAAATATAGTGTAAAAGATTTACGCAATTTACTTAGTTCCTAATAAGTTATACTATTTGATTCATTCAGGTCAAAAATGAACTCAACTTTAAGCAACATGCACAAACATCAAAACATTATGGCAGTGGCTGTTGCAGTAGAACATAAACTTTTTCAATTTTGTTTTGACCTATATTATGTATATCATGACGCATATCGAGGGCTAAAATCACATAATTTAAAATTCTGCTTTTAAAGGTGGCTAAACAATATCTGTAATTTCTCCATGAAATATATTTCCCCCCCAAAAGCACTTTTTTATAGACAAATATTAAAGGTAGTGTTTTTCAATTTGGAATAATTTTAGTTTTATTTTTATATTCAATTTTAAAATGGCTTGCATGTCTTGTAATAGAGAAGTTTACAAAATATTTTTGTAGGCAATTAATCTTTATAAGAGAGTAATTTCATGTAAATTTTATAATACTTTTTTTAGATCAGAAATTACAAAATGAACAAAATATTGGCAAAATGAAACACGTTAATCAATTTCAATACTTTTTATTATTCTATATTCCAAAATTTCTCTACAATATGCTACATTACGTAAAAAAATTAAATGTACTTACAAACTAATGCATAATGGATATTTTGTCTTAATTATAAACTGATCCATATTGTTTAAATTAGATTTATGTTATTGTATAATACATAATGCAAAAAAGCTATGCTGTCATACGACCATACTGCTTTGCTTTAATTGAAAACACTTGTGATATTTCTAAACAAATCTTGTTAAATTGATATTTTTTTATAATCTTAAGGATGCAAGCTCTGCCCAAATAAATTTTAATCCACTAACACCAATTAAAAATGGCACCTGTGTTTAGTAAAAAAAAAAACTTTAAAACTACTTGTATATGAAATGTTTTGAGATCTAAGTGTGTCCAAGTTCGTAATTCAAAGCAGCAAGAATTGCTATGTAGAATGGATGGTTTAACAGATCAAGCAGAAATTATTACATATAATAGTTTATACTATAATAGTACAGTATATTCCAAAAATATAGCTGTATTAACTGGTTGTGCAAATGACTTCCCTCTCTTTCGAAAAATTAAAGAATTGTCCACATAATTACGATGTATAAATAACATATTTATTTGAAACATCACTGTTTGAAAAGCATTTTCACTGATAACACATCGATCAATAACTCCCGAGTCTAACATTGAAAACAACATTTTTTTTGCAAAATTTTTTTTTTATTCATCAACATAACACCTTTTGTTAATCACCTTTTAGGGTGATACAATCGTTCCAACGCTTTTCCAAATCTTTTTTTTTTCATAGAAATCTTTTGTTGCAGTAAATGTCTAGAACAGCTTTCTGAATCATCGACTCGTTGCTGTTTTGTTCCATCGAAAAGCAATCGCGGCTTGGAAAAATCTTTTCACTTCACTTCAAAAACCTTTTCAGTAAATACACTTCCATATGATATTGTGTCATCTCAGCAATCTCACGGAGCTTCACTTTGATTTTATTTTTCACTTCCCTCACTTTTTCCGGTGTAACGGCTTCCACAGTCTACCCGAGCGTTCCGCGTCGATTTTATTCATCAGATCCGATCATTTAAACTCGGCAAACCACCACAAATCGTTGCTTTTGATGGAAAGTCAGGTAACATTTTCAATCCATTGTTTCGCTTGCACGGTTTTACCATTAAAAACAATGTTTTATCAGAACACAGAAACTCGTTTTCCATTTTTAAACAAACTAGCTACTCCAACCTCACTAACTCAGCTGTTTCTGGTCCGATCGACTAAAAATTTTGACACTTCAAAAAGGTTAGTACTCTAGAAGACCTGGTTACTGGTTTACTGCAGCGACCATCTGGGTTAGTCTCAGGAGTTATTGATTGATGTGTTATTTAGTTACTTAACGGATGTTGATTTGAAATAAGTAAAAATATGTTACATTATGTACCTTTCATATTAGAACTTCCTATATTTTAAATGTACCTCATTGTATATTACATTAAAACACAAACCATGTTGTGAAATGGGGATGAAGTAGAAATATAGTATGGATTAGATATATAGTGTATAGTGATTTTAAAAGCATGCCTTCATCTGTAAGAGTTAAAAATTATAACTTCTTTTAATATTCTTGTTTCAAGAATGTTTATTTTAAATATCTGATATGTATGAGTATGATATTCAGAATAAATTTTGAAAATAATATGGTTTTATATTTTCTGTGTCAACAAATCCTTAATTTTAGGTATTAGCTTTGTTACGATCTTAATTCAAAGGGATATATATTAGACGAAAAATGTTGTGCACTAAGCTTTTTACTATAAATCTAATATTCATCATAATGTTTCCAAGATAATTGCAATAACTTATTAAGACTGAACTTTAAATAAAACTCAATTTTCACATGTATAGAAACAAATATATTTTAACAAACTATATTTGCTTCTAAAACATAGATATAATTTTAATGAACTGAATTGCTTCTGGAACTACTAGCTCAACATTTCTTACATTTGTTTTGAAAAGAATTTAGCTCTTGAATCAGATTTATTTTCATTAATTAAGATTTATTAATCCTCAGTGTTAAATTTGAGTATAAATTCAAAGTACAATTGTCACATAACAGTTGCATTTTGTTTCTAAAATTAACAGTTTTTTACATAAATGCAAAAATTTTATTCGAGTTTAGTAACAAAAGCTTCAAAAGTGTATGTTAAATACGTATGATGAAGAAAATGATGCTGAAATAAGGAGCATTTATTTAAGTCTAAAATTTAAGTTGATATTTTTCTGTTTAAAATTCATATTCGATACAATAACAGTATGTGAAAATAAATTAAAACATATTCACTTTGTTATTTGTTCTCATATTTGATTGCAATATGTCACAAATAAATACATCGTATACTCATTTTCTATTCCACACTCTATCTGATACACAATATCTTCAAAATGAGTATGTGAAGTTTTATTTTGATTATTTACTAGTAGTAAAATGAGTACGTGAGGTGTAAATTTGAATACGTTGAATCAAGATTTTGAGTATGTGAAGTATTCAAAGTGAGTACTTTGTACTCGATTTTGAATACCATTTTAAGGCATATATGCCATAATATGGATATATGTATAAATATATATATAATTCAGTAAACTATTTTACTCAAGATTTTAAAAATATCTAAAGAAATAGTTACTTGATCAAGTATCAGCAAAATGAACCTTAAACTCCCAAATAGTTAAAAATTGTTAACTCTGAAATAGAAAGAATATTCATATTGAGGAAGGGGCATACGTTTGAATCAGATATTGGATTAGAGTCACACACAAACACAACGAATTATAGATTTAATATACAGAATAACAATCTTTTATAAATATACCTTTTTAATGTTTGCATGCTAAAAACAATACAAAGAACTTCTTTCCATATTCGATTGCTTCGAGTATAAGTCGAACAATTAATGAACAGTAAAGGAAAGTTAAATTTGTTTTTTAGTTTGCAGCTGAGTTCACACATATTTGATCAGATGATCTCAGTTTTTGTCAAAGTACAGTAAATGAGACAGATAAATGGTCATCTTTTAAAACATACTTTTGGATTACCTTCAACTATATTAAATCAGAACCTCGCTGTAGTGGCTAGAATCACAAATTTTATTTACACTGTATAACTATTAAAACTGCTTTGATGAATAATATAAATAACCATGTAGTGCGCGTTAGTTAGATTAGTTAAACTCTAGTTAGATGTCACTATTTATGCTACTCAGGTGTTAATCAAACTTATAAATTTTCTTTTAAAGTAGCAAGTTCCTACTGAAGAGACATGACAACGGACTGATAGACATGTAACCAACGTTTGTAAACCTTTTGTTTCTATTATTTAAATGCCATGTCTTGTGGTCGTCCTGCAGTAAACAAACTAAATTCCTTGATTTAAAATCGAGTATAGTTTCTTCGAACCAACATGAGCTAATGAATATAAACTGCATTATGTGAAGTCGATGCCAATGCATAAGAAAGTGGCTGCCCAAACCTGGGGTCGATTGAACAGGAACTCGAGTAGTAAAATTGCGGCACAAACTTGTCCAGGGATCCTGATGTCCAGTTCTGAGCTGATATCAATGTCAGTGCAGCGAGGAACATGGACGGACTGGACCGATAAGAGCAGTGGGCGTTCAGACAGTCTGTCTCGAAACTTACTTTCACGTTGGACGAGATAGGAAAAATAAAGCAGAGAGTTTCCAATTAATATTTTTAGTGAATTTACGGACCATCAAACAACGAAATATAAAATCTAAATGAGCTGAACATTTTAAATGCGATTTATAAAGTTTAATGCGATGTAATAAAACAATAAACGTAACAAACATATTTACAAAATATTTTTGCTTCAAAGTAAATCCACAAGACATAAATGTTATTTGTAATATCAAATAAAGATGTCTTTGCAATTAATGCAATATATATCTTTCCTCAGAATTCATCAACATAAATGTCCCAAAATGTTTTGGAATAATGATTCCTCAATCTATTCAAAATATTTCACTTCGAAAGGAAAGCTCGCATGCAATTTGAAAGATGGATGGCGTTAATATATCTCTACGTTTTCTAGATGGGATGGATCAACATATAAATGATGATTTGGGCAGAACTGGGTAACATTAAATACAATTTCTGCATGGCATCAATGACAGATTATATTCGACGATCATCTCTTTCAGCATTAATCATAATTATATCTATCATCTTTGGAATTTGGTATTATCAAGATAAAGCTTTCCATTTTCCTCCTGCAAGTCAAAGTTCGTTTCTGATAACTCTATTTCAACTTCCAGATTAAATGTTTGTAATTTATCTCACACGTTTTAAATAACTTCAAGACAGTCTTGTCGGTAGCGTAGAGAAGTTTTAATGAAAATTCAAACAACTATACAATTCTACAAATCTTGATTCCATGACGTTGATAACTTTATCAGGAGTACAATGTATATTAAATCTAGATTTGTCTTTTTCAGAGATAGGGGACTCGTCAAGTGCTTCATTACAGAAAAGTTTTTAGTTCGTTTTCAATGGTATTTCAGTTTCAACTTGACGATGCCTATTTCAATGAATTGTTCGTTAATTTGAGGTACAAAGGTATTTCTTATTTTCCCAACCATATCAAAACTTCAAATTTCTTTCGAAGAAAAGCTTCAACCATTATGAGGTATGCTTGTATAAAATTCAAGCCAGTGGTTTGAAGATATTTTGAAAGGAGTGGGATCTGGCTATCTCTAGAAACATTTTTCCAGTTAAAATAATTTTAAATGAAAACCATTCATGTACGTATGTGCTTTATAATTCATATCACTTTGGTATCATTGATTTGCAATTTCGTACAAAGCCTGATAATTTCAAATATATCTATCAGAACTATCGCATATTTTAAAGTGCTCTATCTTTAGCCACAATTTTATTTTACTGATATTCATGAAGCGAAGAGAGAAGTCTATTTCCAGACGTGCATTCATAAATATGATTCAACGCTATTTTATTTATTAAAACCAAAAGATAGAAGAATTATAAAACGATTTTCATTATCGCAAATTTAACTCATGTGTAGGTTCAAAATGTTTTGGAGAACTTAACAAGCCACGTTGTGAAACCTTTATATTGCTCTTGTTTTGCTATACCATCTATTTTGCCAATACAATATTTAATTTCTATACTTAAATCATCTAGGTAAGAGCTTACAGTGATGTGATTATATATTTACCTCTTTTCAGAGAAACGCAATTTATAACACCTTTCTCAACCTTTCACATACTTCATTATCTTTAATGCAGCGCACAAACACTGTACATTAATCTACACATGTAATCTGGTATTATCGATTGAAAAGCAAATATTTTCGGCATTTATTTCTTCAACAATTTTTAATTAATAAGTTAAGAAATTTTCGTGTTAATTAGATTTGCATATATTTTAGATAAAATGTATAAAGTTTATCCCTTCCTCTAGAATTCTTTGCATTTCTTTTATTTTAGCTCAACTTTGCTTTGTGACATTCTCCATAGTTTTTGAAGAGGATCGCCTTTTGAAAAACAACATAATTTCTAAAAATTACGCTGATCAATATTATCAATGAGTAAGTATACGTTGCTTCATTACAAACGATCTTCTCTGGCAATCCTTGTTTTCCAATTATTCTCATTGTTTCAATTATGCGATTAACGATTTGCCTATTATTTTCAATTTTAAGTCGTTTTCAGTAGAAACACTGTGCAAACAAGGACATATCGAACTATTTTCTTTGCGCATAAAGCAAACTTCATTACTAAATAGATGCGCTTTCGTCTTTTCGTGTTCCTCTAAATGCGGAAAATATAACAAATTAATTGGAAACTGCGCGAAAACTACATTATCATTTGAAAATACTAAACACCCAACAGTTCAAGGTATAGGTGAAGAATTTAATTCAATTTCTTTGGGTTCAGATCACGAAAATAAATTAATTTCCGATTATATTGATGTTATGAATTATCATTCATGTGTATTGGATGTCCTTTCAAAAATAGGATGCTTTATTATTATTTTTATTTTAAAGACAGAAATGTATTATTATGGCTGCAGTTCAAATTATCTCTGTAGCGATACTCATTTTCTAGCATTGGCGAGACTCGATTCAGGTCCTGCACCATAAACATATTTTCATTCCTCGCTCTATCTGGTAAACTTCGATCTGCAGGTTGCATTCCACACATGGTCGACAAAGAAGTCAGCACGAAGCCATATTTATTCTCGAGAACTTATGCAGGAAGCATGAACATAAGTGCATTCTCTTCTTCATTAATTATCTCTCATAAAGCTGTAAATTCGAGATGGTTTCATATTCTTGAAATTTGTAATTAATTTATGTTGATTCTCTCTCTACATTTTACGATGAGCGTTTATTCTTAATTATTTTATTAATAAAATCTTAGTTGAAATTCAATCCTAAAGTGACAATATGTAACAGACGATAGTTGACAAACTTTGCAAAACCTACATTATCATTTCAAAATTACTGAACATACCCAACGGTTCAAGGTATCACTAGAATTTAAATCTCACCTAATTTCTTTGGAGTTCCAAATTTGAACAATTTAATTTTGGATTATATGAGATGTATGAATTGCATGTGTATGTTTGGATGAACTTTCAAAATGAATCAATTGCTTCAATATTTTTAAAGAAATGCGCTATCAACAGCTGCAATTAGATTACTCACTATCGTTATACTGCATATAGTAATTTCGTAGAATCCTCTTCCTGGATCTTCGACTGGTGTTCTTACAGAAAATCTTCAATAGCACTAACTTAATACCTACGTCAAAGAAATAACCAGAATGTTAGCCAATCAAATGTTGGTTATTTGAGATGAATGACTTGTATCTATATTCTCTTCATTTTATCCCGTTGGCCGCTCAATTTTGTTTGTTTGTTTTTCACGGTTTTCTTTTTCAGTCAAAATCCTCAACTGAATTCAGAACGATTTGCAGATTCTTCCCAAGCTTCAGATGTTTTCTCTATCTTATCTGATTCCTTATTCCCCCTTTCTCTCAGAAAAAAGTCATGAAGTAGAATTAGAATCTATAATAAGAAAGTAGCTGGTTTAATCATAAATTTAGCAAACTTAATTGTATCTATGTGCAATATTCAATTTAAAGTTTGTTTAAAATTTTTGGCCTGTTAATGTAGTAAAACGTATGTTAAATCGCCAACATAGACAGAACAAATAATATACTATTTGTTTAAAGGTAACAATATCCTATGCTTATTTGCACAGACAGTAAAAAACTCACTGCTGAGCCCACGAAATTGCAACGTACTATGAAGGAAGAAAATATAAAAGATAGTTGTTGAACGTAAACAGAGATGGCATGAAGGCAAAATGATTAACTTTACAAGACGTTTGAGGGTTTACAGGGTGCGAATCGTAGAAGAGCGGCAGCCAACTTGGCAGTTTAAATGGCCTTGCCCGGTTGGCATGGAGTCAGAACAGGGCTTGGATATAGGAACGAGCAGCAACTAATCATGCTGCTTCAAGTCACCAGCAACTATCAGCACTATTGCTGGAAAGGTTGGTGGGGCAGTCTTCAGAAACATAACCAGGTGTTTTCAATGGGTCCAGATTTAGAACGCGAGTCAGGACAACAAGTAAATTCTCTGTGTATCGAGGAAGGTCCAGACACAACTTGCAACATGTGGTCTTGCATTATCTTGTTGGAAGTGGCGTTTGGCGAGCCTCGAAGATAGGAGGATATAACCACTAAACGTAAGAATCAAAATGCGCCGATCTGAGTTCAATTACGCATCGAACAAGAGATGTCCGCGTGTCGATGTACGTGGCTGCTAAACCTTCATATCAGGGTGGGCCTCTATGCCGATGATACGAATGGAAAAGGGTGACGAGTGGTCATCAGAGTCTCCGTTCACGTATTGCCATCAGGAGTCTGTAGCGGAGAGCCGGGACTCGTCGGTGAAGCGACATTTCGTCGCTCACTGTATACAGCTTTCGTTCGGCGACCGAGTCGCCATCTCTTCTAGTGCTACATTTCAAAGGGAACCCAAAGTAATGATCGCTTCTTGGTGACAGTCCCGCTGCTGCAGAACCTCGTCGCACCATGGCTGAGCGGATATGAGTGCTGCAATCATGCCCCTTTCTAACTAATGGTACATGATGATAGGTTGTATTGATTTTGCAACCGACTTACAATTTATCTGTCCTCTCGAGGCATTAGTCAGGGATAGCATGGTGATCGCATGCACTGTTCGAGTATAGACCCTCCAACGCCCATTGATTCCATATTGTATTTATGGCAGTGTGAATTTCGACCAGTATGACGGGCAATATACGGAACGAGTAATCCACCTAGACAGGCAACGATCCTGCCTTCATGAATCCCAACTTTGCCTTGATAAGCTTTTCTTCTTGATTCGAGGCATAACAAGATGATTCTGGCAAACTCCGACTTTACAAAGCACTTTCCAGTGAAAATTCAAGCACAACTATCTCTTTTGTATGCATTTTCAGATGTATTCTCCCTCCTGCATCGTCTAAATGTGTTCAGAAATACTAATAATTTGCATACCTAACCTCTTCTTCCTTTCATGTTATTTTGAGTTCATAGATCATTCCTTCCTATTGTTGCAATTTTTGGCCACAATGATAAAATTACCATTATATGCAATTACTCCCAACAGTTATTAATTCTTGCTCAGAATAATAAATCACTATATGATTTAAGATAGTCAAAACTTATAAAATTTTGCTTTGAAATTTGTTTGTTATTTACTTTTCTCTCTCCGATTACATTTATAGAAAACATTACCGATTATTTACAATGGAAGAGTTCACAATAGAAAATAACAATGAAGTTATTAAATTAAACTAGGTAATTTTCGATACATTGATTCAACTTATCATAACTAGAAAATTTGATCAAAATAAAATTAATCTCCATCTATAATAGTATTATAAATATATAGTATATGTATATAAATAATTAGTTTATTATATTTTAGAATCACCCACCTGTCACAAAATTTATCACGGATGTTCATTAAATTGAAAACTGGCAAAAAATATTTAATTTATTATGATATTAAAGAAGCAAGGTTCACGAACAGGTTCAGGTTTTGATATTTTCAGTTTTAAAGGAATGGTTTCTTCTATTTCAGAGTTTAAAATCAGGTTGAAATATCAAAAAACTCATTACTTCCTTCTCACCACAGGAGAGGGCTGCAGCTAGTTACATATACTTTTATAAACATAAAATTCTTTTTCGCATAATAGAAAGTCACAATCCTGGTGTTCTTTTCACAAATTCCATGATGAAAGGCATTTCATTTTGAGCAAACATGCGTTGAAATATACCTGAATACTATAAAAAAAAAACGTTCTTGTATACACCCTTTAGGTGTGTTACTTTTAATATTGAAATGACCCAGTGTTGAAAATCGATGCGTTGGGAAATCAGATCTTGTTATATGAGAGTTATAAGCTTCCGTTAAAGGATGAGAGATTCTGTAAATAATTTTTATGGAGATGAATCTTCTTCCTTATTTAGATGGATATATTTGTATATATATATATTTTTATAAAAACAAAACTATTATTTTGTACAATTTTTAAAATCTAAATAATACTATTTTAAAACTGAGCTTTTTCTTCATTAATATTATGCGCTCGATAGAATGGCCTTTTCAGATGTGTAAAATTCTTTTAAATTTTATCGTAGGAGCAAAATTTATTTGAAAGATGCTCTAAAAATTTTAAAATTATTGTAATGGAAATCTACGTTATCCAAGGTTGGTTACTCCACCATGATTGTGGAAATGAAAAAATATTTTTCAACATTCATCATATCTATGACTCATTATCCCAGGATGGAGCCAGGTCTTCTTTTGAAGATTTCTTAGAGATAACAACGGCTTGCCACCCCTGGCAGTTTCTCTCCCATACCTGATTCAACCTGATCAAGCCACCATATTATTTTCAACATTATGCATAAATTTAAATTCTTTCATATCTTGAAAAACTTCCAATCTAAAATAAAATACCATAGTATTCGAAGCAATATTATTAAATATTATTCTAGATAAAAAGATTGAAGTTAGAGTCTATTGCTAATTCTGCCAAGTGAACTATGGGTAACAATTTATTCATAGAAACAACGAAGAATTTCAAAGAACAATATATTTCAATAATATCAAAATAGAAAAAAAATAATATTTAGCTGTTAGATAAGAACTAATAAACAACTTTGAAATAGTTACATTTCCTCTCAAAATGTAATAAATTTTTCATCCACTTTTAAAAAGAAATCGACTTTTTATAAGTTGACACAGATTATGAAAAAAAATAAAATAAGATAGTTTAAAATTGAGAAATTTAGTCATCAGAATTTTGCACTTCCTAAATATCGGCCTAGAAATCCAAGGACATATTCCATGTATTTTGCAAATAAGTAAAGTATTCTTTTAGCCTATCAATTTATATTAAGAAAAATAAATTCCAACTATTTTCGTAAAATATGTTCTTAAAATATTTTGTTCTACAAAAATCTTTCATAAATAATCAAATAAATTAATAACATTTATAAAGAAAGTTTTAAATGATAGAATATCGATAGTTTGATTTTTTAAAATATGAATTTGTGAATTGTAAGTACAAATTCAGAAATCAGAGATAAACTTTTATTTCGATCGCTCAAGTTTCTCAATTTCTAGTGAGAAAATCTCTTGTTGTCGAGAAGGAATGTGTGTGTGTGCTGGCTTCTGAAGTTTGCATTAAAAGTTCGCGTGTATTCTGGCTACAGAAGCCGTTAGCTATCTAATTATTTGCAAATTAAAATTGTAATTCTTAATATTGGAAAAAGAATTATTGCGTATCTTTTTAAAAATACATAGAATAATTAAAGTATTATTAGAAACTGGATCTTTAATGTGATGAATAATGTTTTAGTTTAAGCACTGAAACCTCCAAAGATTATTTTAAAAATACTTTGGCTCCCTCACCTTCCTCAGGAAGCATATAACTACATTCTAATAATTCTGGGATCCTCTACTGGAAGAAATCCTAATTATAATGTTACGTGTCTCTTGTCATGTTGGTATTTATTTTTATATTATATATTTGCTTCCTATTTAATGTTATATTATAACACGTAAAAATTCCTTTGTATATTTATATTATATTTTTACTATATTTACTTTTTGCCTTATAATTAGTTTCTCATAGAAACTCTTTCGGAAAATTGCTGTTGTAGAAGCATTTAATCACACAACCTATGACGATCAAATAAATACTTTTAAACTAATGACGTTTCATAACTTCCATGAAAAGTCTTATATTATAAAGCAGAATTATAGTAGTTTATTAGTCAATATATGTTCGTTTTCTGTTAACTAAACACGACAAACTTTCACGATTCTTTTTTCACAGATTTAGATTATTTAACAATAAAGATTCAAGCACACATGCAATTTTTGACTATTGATAAAAATACATCTCTTTAAAAGTAAAAAAAACAGCAAAAAAAACCCTAATCATCTTCATCACGTTTTTATTCAACGGTTAGAGGTCAGAAGAGCTGACCGATGTATTTTGTTCAAAGTGCACATTAACGTGACTTCTGCAGAGATGCTAAGTTCAGATGGGTGTGGTCGTAAAATTATTAATCAAAATATTATGGACTTGATGTTCTGAGGGTCTTTGGGATCGATTTGTCTTATTCTTCTTCCAGTGATGGCATCCACACGGATAAGAGGGATTTTAACGGTTATAAATCCTTTTGTCAGAGCCATATTAAAATCTCTCACAGCAAATTCTACTGTGCTTATACATGTGGAAACTAAAATAGAAACCGAAAAATTTAGCAACGCTTTCGAGGTAAAATTGATAGTGCTCGTAATTACAGCTGTACTAAACGATCATTAAAAATTAATAAACACTCTAAAATAAGTAAAACCAAGAGGAAAAATGAACAATGTTTCTTATGTACCTCGCTGAATGAAAAAGGTTATTTCCCAATAATAGCATTATAAGATATTATTAAACCAATTATTTGAGTATTAAATTTTATGTTGTGAGAGGTAATTAAGACTGCTTCAAAAAGGCGTTTAATCAGAAACATTTAAAGTAGCATAGAAATATTTAAGTTTTCTTAGGAAGCCCTCAAATTACGCTGCCTCTTTGATCTTTACATATAGAGCGAAAATTAAAATCATAAACGTATTCAAAACGGAAGGAAAACCAGCAGTCATTCAAGCATGTAATTTCAAAGTCTCATTTAACAATCTGGTAAATATTCATTAGTATGAGGTAAATAATTGCGATAAGTGTTTCTTGCTATTCAATAAAATTCTCGTTATTCCAGAACTTGGTTTCTAGAGCATACAAAGTGTGGCTATTAAACAACGAGACTGACACTGCTACCTTCAGAAGTACGCATGCTTCAAGCGCCAGCGATAGACAACCGAAATTAAGTGAAGCCCTTCCTTTTAGATATAGTGCCTCTCGATTCTGTAAGCAAATCCGTATAGTCAGCCTTCATTCGCATTTGATATTTTTCTGTTTCGCCGGAAAGTGATAAATGGGCAACTAATTGTTATATGAAATTTCCCATAAGAACTTGGAAAACCGCTTCTGAAGCTATGGGCCAGAACAAAGTGTACGACGTAGATATTTTATGACGCGCACGTGTTTTGAGTGATTTAAGCGTTTTCGAGATGATGAAGACGTTGAAGATGAATTCACCAGGCCCTTTCAGCATCAAAACAGATGACAATATCGAAAATGGTGATTTGGTTCGATCTGACTGTCGGTTAGTATTCGTGCAGTTGCTGGGATTTATGAAATTCGTGATCTGAACGATAGAATTTTCGCAAATCAAGGTGACGGTCTGGAGTCCTGCGACTGCCTGTTCCTAAAATCTATCAAAAATATTATTTGAGTTGAAATTGTGAAGAAGGCGACGTGTCTGACCAGATGACTTCAACACTGTTTGAACAATGGAAGGTCTTACATGGAATTCTTTAAACTATTTACAATTAAAGCTAAATGGAAATTGTAAAATAATAGAAGTCAGATGGCATGGTGTTACTTAAGGATGACAGGTACCTGCTAGACAAATTAGATTCATAGCGGCGTAATAAAGGATCTGATAGAATCGAGTAATTTTGAAAAAGTCTGATGGTATTTTAAGAAGGCATCAATAAAATTTGTTCGTTGCCTATCAAAAGTAGGTCCACTTTTATATGTATTTATAAATTGTTAATTGGTGTGTAACTTTCATTTGTAAAGAATATGTATGTGAATTTATTATTTTGTTGTAATTGTTTAGTTAGTGTTTTTGTGTTGAAAATGGCCGTCTACAATTTCATTTATAAAATTATGTTTCGTCACTGCGTGACAATTTGCTTTCTAGTTTGTAGGTCTCGATCGCATATGTAAAGTGGAGTCAATTTGGTCTTGTATACGAACTGGGAATTCTCAGTGTAGAAGTAAAGTAAATAAAATTATGCAGTCCATAACTCCTCATTCTTATAATTCAAAATATAGTTAGTCTTAGATACATATTTATCAGTAAGTAACTTTTCTATATTATTAAGTGTTTTTCACCCTTAACTGCACTGTAAGAAATATTTATAAATTTTACACTATATAAAATAATCAAAATTTCTTCCCAAAATCTTTTCAATTCTGAAGGCATACAGTTGTCCATATAAAATATATGGACAAATGCCTCACCATAACAAAATACATAACACAAGTAAAATTTTCGTTTACTTCACCCCAAATTTAAAATATCAAAATTACTAAGTGAAAATTTCAAACAAATATTATCTAAATTATTTTACTTGGAAGAAAATGAACAACAAATGTTAGAGTGTAGATGTGCATATATTTTGATAATTATACTGGTATCATTTCCTTAGAACAACAACAAAAATAAATTTGGAAGCTATGAACAGTGCCGTTTATGTAGGACAGAGCTAATCTTAGTCAAACGCATATCAAATTTTAAAAAGTTCTAATGAATATGAGCATCATTGGCACAAGCGCTCAACCGGTCATCGGTAATGGTTACCGAAAGCTCCCCTTCTCTCCATACTCTGAATTCCTACAATTATATTTTAAAGGTAAATCGGATAACGTCTGAGTAGTCCAAGGGCATTGATGCGTTGGGGAAAGAAAAATAAAAAGCTACGCTCTTCAGCGAAATTCTTTCCTTCCATTCCTCTACAGAATATTTTAAGGTATTTGCATACCACATCGATTATTTGATGGTTGCTTAGGAAGAAGCAATGCAACTGG
>BMAW01023587.1:0-68302 GCA_019974015.1 Nephila pilipes | reverse complement strand
GTTTTTACCCATTAAAAAACAATGTTTTATCAGAACACGAAACTCGGTTTTTTCCATTTTTTAAACAAACTACAAAACGACTTTACTCCAACCTCGATAACTCAGCTGTTTCTGGTCCGATCGACTAAAAATTTTGACACGTTTCAAGCAAAGGTTAGTACTCTAGAAAGACCTGGTTACTGGTTTACTACGAGCGCCATCTCTGGGTTAGTCTCAGGAGTTATTGATTGATGTGTTATTTAGTTACTTAACGAGATGTTGTTGATTTGAAATAAGTAAAAAATATGTTACATTATGTACCTTTACATATTAGAACTTCCTATATTTTAAATGATACCTCATTGTATATTACATTAAAACACAAACCATGTTGTGCAAATGGGGATGAAGTAGAAATATAGTATGGATTAGATAGTAGTGTATGAGTGATTTTAAAAACGACATGCCTTCATCTGTAAGAGTTAAAAATTATACTTCTTTTTTAATATTCTTGTTTCAAAATTAAGAATGTTTTATTTTTAAATATCTGATATGTATGAGTATGATATTCAGAATAAATTTTTGAAAAATATGATATGGTTTTATATTTTTCTGTGTACAGCAAATCCTTAATTTTAGGTATTAGCTTTGTTACGATGTTAATTCAAAGGGATATATATATTAGACGAAAAAAAAAATGTTGTGCACTAAGCTTTTTACTATGGAAAATCTAATATTCATCATAATGTTTCCAAGATAATTGCAATAACTTATTATTAACCGACTGAACTTTAAATAAAACTCAATTTTCAGCATGTATAGGAAACAAACTATATATTTTAACAAAACTATATATTGCTTCTAAAAACATAGATATAATTTTTAATGAACTGAATTGCTTCTGGAACTACTAGCTCAACATTTCTTACACATTTGTTTTGAAAAGAATTTAGCTCTTGAATCGAATTTATTTTCATTAATTAAAGATTTATTAAATCACTCGAATTGATTTAAATTTGAGGTATAAATTCAAAGTACAATTTATGATCACATAACAGTTGCATTTTTGTTTCTAAAATTAACAGTTTTGTTACACACAATAAATGCAAGAATTTTTATTCGAAGTTTAGTAACAAAAGCTTCAAAAAGTGTATGTTAAATACGTATGATGAAGAAAATGATACTTGCAAATAAAGGAGCATTTATTTAAGTCCCTTAAAATTTAAGTTGATATTATTTTTCTGTTTAAAATTCATATTCGATACAATAACAGTATTGAAAATAAATGTAAAACATATTCACTTTGTTGTTTCATTCTCATATTTGATGCAATAACAGATTCACAAATAAATACATCATATACTCATTTTTCTATTCCACACTCATATCTGATACACAAATATCTTCAAAAATGAGTATGTGAAGTTTTTATTTTGATTATTTACCTGTTAGTAAAAATGAGTACGTGAGAGTCTTAAATTTGAATACGTTGGAATCGGAGCTATTTTGAGTATGTGAAGTATTCAAAAGTGAGTACTTTGTACTCGATTTTGAATACCCGTTTTTTGCAGGCATATATATGCCATAATATGGATATATATGTATAAATATATATATATATATATGGCATAATTCAGTAAACTATTTTACTCAAAGATTTTTAAAAAATATCTAAAGAAATAAGTTACTTGATCAAGTATCAGCAAATAGGAGGAAATGCCTTAAACTCCCAAATAGTTAAAAATTGTTAACTCTGAAATAGAAAGAATATTCATATTGAGGAAGGGGGCATACGTTTGAATCAGATATTGGAATTAAGTCACAACACAAACACACAACGAATTATAGATTTAATACAGAATAACAATCTTTTTAAATATACCTTTTTAATGTGTTGCATGCTAAAAAACAATACACAAAGAACTTCTTTCCTATATTCGATTGCATTCAGAGTATAAGTCGAACAATTAATGAACAGTAAAAGGAAAGTTAAATTTGTGTTTTTTTAGTTGCAGCTGAGTTCATACATATAATTTTGATCGAATGATCTACAGTTTTTGTCAAAATAAGTAAATGAAACGAATAAATGGTCATCTTTTAAAACATACTTTTTGAAACATTACCTTCAACTATATTAAAATCGAACCTCGGCTGTAGTGGCTAGAATCACAAATTTTATTTACACTGTATAACTATTAAAACTGCTTTGATGAATAATATAAATAACCATGTAGTGCGCGTTAGTTAGTTAGTTAAACTCTAGTTAGATGTCACTATTTATGCTACTCAGGTGTTAATCCAAACTTATAAATTTTCTTTTAAATGTAAGTTCCCTAGCTGAAGAGACATGACAACGGACTGATGAACATGTAACCAACGTTTGTAAACCTTTTGTTTCTATTATGTTAAATGCCATGTCTTGTGGTCGTCCTGCAGTAGTAAACAAACTAAATTCCTTGATTTAAAATCGAGGTATAGTTTCTTCGATACCAACATGAGCTAGTCGAATATAAACTGCATTATGTGAAGTCGATGCCAATGCACATAAAAGTGGCTGCCCAAACCTGGGGTCCGATTGAACGGGAACTCCGAGTAGTAAAATTGCGGCGCAAACTTGATGCCGATTCCTGATGTCCAATACCTGATTCTGAGCCTGATATCAATGTCCGATGCAACGAAGACATGGACGGACTGGACCGATGAAACGGCCAGGGCGATTCGACAGATTGTCTCCAAACTTACTTTCACGTTGGACGAGAATGGGAAAAAATAAAGCAGAGAGAGTTTCCAATGTAATATTTTTTTAATTAATTTACGGACCATCAAACAACGAAATATGCTAAAATCTAAATGAGCTGAACATTTTAAATGCGATTTATAAAGTTTAATGCGGATGTAATAAAACAATAAAACGTAACAAAACATATTTACAAAATATTTTTTTTTGCTTCAAAAGTAAATCCCACAAGACATAAATGTTATTTGTAATGTCAAATAAAATGTCGTCATTTGCAATTGATACCAATATATATCTTTCTCAGAATTCATCAACATAAATGTCCCCAAATGTTTTTGGAATAATGAATTCCTCAATCTATTCAAAATAAATTTTCACTTCGAAAAGGAAAGCTCGCATGCAATTTGAAAGATGGATAGCGTTAATATATCTCTATACGCGTTTTCTAGATGGGAATAAGGATCAACATATAAATGATATTTGGGCAGAACTGGGTAACATTATAAAATACAATTTCTGCATGTACGTTGTCAATACGAATTATATTCGACGTCATCATTGCTTTCAGCATTAATCATAATTATATCTATCATCTTTGGAATTTGGTAGTATCAAAGATAAACTTTTCCATTTTCCCTCGCAAGTCCAAAAGTTCGTTTCTGATAACTCTATTTCAACTTCCGAATTAAATGTTTGTAATTTATCTCACACGTTTTAAATAACTTCAGATGACAATCTTGTCGGCAGCGTAGAGAAGTTTTAATAGAAAAATTCGAAACAACTATACAATTCTACAAATCTTGATTCCATGACGTTGATAACTTTATCGAGCGTTACAATGTATGCATTAAATCTGAATTTGTCTTTTTCAGAGATAGGGGACTCGTCAAGTGCTTCATTACGAAAAGTTTTTTTAGTTCGTTTTCAAAATTGGTATTTCGGTTTCAACTTGAATTGCGATGCCTATTTCAATGAATTGTTCGTTAATTTGAGGTACAAAATTATTTGTATTTTCCACAACCATATCAAAACTTCTCAAAATTTCTTTCGAAGAAAAGCTTCAACCATTAGGTATGCTTGTATAAAATTCAAGCCAGTGGTTTGAAGATATTTTGAAAGGAGTGAGGTTAGTCTGGCTATCTCTAGAAACATTTTTTCCAGTTAAAATAATTTCATAAATAAGGAAACCATTCATGTACGTATGTGCTTTATAATTCATATCCGCTTTGGTATCATTGGAATTTGCAATTTCGTACAAAGCCTGATATAATTTCAAATATATCTGTCAAGAACTGTCGCATATTTTTAAGAAGTGCTCTATCTTTAGCCCACAATTTTATTTTACTGATAATATTCATGAAAGCGAAAGACGAAGTCTATTTCCAGACGTGCATTCATAAATATGATTCAACGCTATTTTATTTATTAAACCAAACAAAGATAGAAGAAATTATAAAACGATTTTCATTGTATCACCAAATTTAACTCATGTGTGGGGCAATAAAAATGTTTTGGAGAACCTTTAACAAGCCACGTTGTGAAACCTTTATATTGCTCTTACATTTTGCTATACCATCTGTTGCCAATACAATATTTAATTTCTATACTTAAATCATCTAGGTAAGAGCTTACAATGTCGTGATTATATATTTACCTCTTTTCCAGAGAAACGCAATTTATAACACCTTTCTCAACCTTTCACATACTTCATTATCTTTAATGCAACGCACAAACACTGTACATTAATCTACAACATTAATGTCTAGTGTTGTATCGATTTGAAAAGCAAATATTTTCACGGCATTTATTTCTTCAGCAATTTTTTTTAATTAATAAGTTAAGAAATTTTCGTGTTAATTGAATTTGCATATGTTTTAGATAAAAATGTGACAAGGTTGTCCCTTCCTCTAGAATTCTTTGCATTTCTTTTTATTTTAGCTCAACTTTGCTTTGTGACATTCTCCATAAGTTTTTGAAGAAGAGGATCGCCTTTTGAAAAAAAGCAACATAATTTCTAAAAAAAATTACCTTGATCAATATTATCAATGAGTAGAGTATACGTTGCTTCATTACAAACGTCTTCTCTGTAGCTTAATCCTTGTTTTCCAATTATTCTCATTGTTTCAATTATGCGATTAACGATTTGCCTATTATTTTCAATTTTAAGTCGTTTTCAGTAGAAACACTGGCAAACAAGGACATATCCAGACTTCTATTTTCTTTGCGCATAAGGCAAACTTCATTACTAAATAGATGCGCTTTCGTCTTTTCGTGTTCCTCTAAATGCGGGAAAATATGTTTAACAAATTAATTGGACCAAACTGCACCCGAAAACTACATTATCATTTGAAAATACTAAACATACCCAACAGTTCAAGGTATGCATTGAAGAATTTAAATTCACCTAATTTCTTTGAGTTCCAGATTCACGAAAATAAATTAATTTCCGATTATATTGATGTATGAATTATCATTCATGGTGTATTGGATGTCCTTTCAAAAAATAAATAGAGTGCTTTATTATTATTTTTATTTTTTAAAGACAGAAATGTGTTATTAGCAGCTGCAGTTAAATTATCTCTGTAGCGATACTCATTTTCTGGCATTGGCGCTAGAGCTCGATTCAGGTCCTGCACCATAAACATATTTTCATTCACTCGCTCTATCCTATTAAACTTCGATCTGCAGGTTGCATTCCACCATGGTCGACAAAAGAAGTCCAGCTGCGAGCCATATTTATTCTCGAGAACTTATGCAGGAAAGCATGAACATAAGTGCATTCTCTTCTTCGTGTATATATATCTCTCGCAAAGCTGTAAATTCGAGATAGGTTTTCATATTCCTGTTGAAATTTGTAATTAATTTATGTTGATTCTCTCTCTCTACATTTACGATGAGCTTACAATGAATTTATTCTTAATTATTTTAATTAATAAAATCTCTAGTTGAAATTCAATCCTAAGTGACAATATGCTTAACAGACGAATTGGACCAAACTTTACCAAAACCTACATTATCATTTCAAAATACTGAACATACCCAACGGTTCAAGGTATGCACTGAAGAATTTAAACTCACCTAATTTCTTTGAGTTCCAAATTTACGAAAACAATTTAATTTTGGATTATATAGATGTATGAATTATAATTCATGTTATGTGTTGGATGAACTTTCAAAAAATGAATCGAGTGCTTCAATATTTTTTTAAAGAGAAATGCGCTATCAGCAGCTGCAATTAGATTACCTCTACTATCTGTTATACTGCATATAGTAATTTCGATAGAATCCTCTTCCTGGATCTTCGACTGGTGTTCTTGCAGAAAATCTTCAGTAGCACTAACATTAATACCTGCGTCATGTGAAATAACCAGAATGTTAGCCAAATCAAATGTTTGGTTATTTGAGGTGGAATGACTTGTATCTATATTCTCTTCATTTTATCCCGTTGGCCGACTCGAATTTTTGTTTGATTTGTTTTCTGGTTTTCTTTTTCAGTCAAAGAAATCCTCAACTGAATGTCAGAACGTTGCAGATTCTTCCCAAAGCTTCCAGTGTTTTTCTCGTAACTCTTATCTGTTCCTTATTCCCCCTTTCTCTCAGAAAAAGTATGTTTTCCATGGTAAATTAGAATCTAATAAGAAAGTAGCTGGTTTAATCATAAATTTACAAACTTAATTATCCTATAATGGCAATATTCAATTTAAAGTTTTGTAATTGAAATTTTTATTCGATACAATGTGAGTAAAAACGTATGTTTAAAATCGCCAACATCAAACAGGAAAAATAAATATGAACTATTTGTTTAAAGGTAACAATATCATATACTTGTTGCACCAACAGTAAAAAATACACTGCTGGCCACTGAAATTGCAACACTATGAAGGAAAGAAAATATAAAAAAGATATTTGTTGAACGTAAACAGAATGGCATGAAGGCAAAATGATTAACTTTACAAGCAGTTTGAGGGTTTACAGGGGTGCGAAATTAGTAGAAACGGCTGCCAACCTTGGCAGTTTAAATGGCCCTTGCCCGGTTAGGCATGGAGTCGAACGGGGCTTGGATGATAGGAACGGGCAACTAATTCCATGCTGCTTCAAGTCTATACCAAACTTCATCAACCGTATTAGCTGGAAAAGGTTGGTGGGGCAGTCGTTCAGAAACCCATAACCAGGTGTTTTCAATGGGTCACAGATTTGGAAACTGTGCAGGTCAGGACAACAATCGATTACTCTGTGTATCGAGGAAGGTCAGAACACAACTTGCAACATGTGGTCTTGCATTATCTTGTTGGAAGATGGCGTTTGGCAGGCCTCGAAGATAGGGTATAACCACTAAACGTAAGAAGTCAAAAATGTACCGATCTGAGTTCAAATTACCATCGATCCGAACAAGAGATGTGCGTGTCGTGTACCCAATGGCTGCCTAAACCTTCATATCAGGGGGTGGGCCTCTATGCCGATATCGAATGGAAGCAGGTGACGAGTGGTCTCCTCGGAGTCTCCATACACGTATATTGCCATCAGAATACTGTACGGAGAACCGGGACTCGTCTGAAAAGACGACATTGCGTCACTCCTGTATACAGCTTTGTCGTTCGGCGTACCAGAGTCGCCATCTCTTTCTATGCTACATTGTCAAGGGAACCCAAAGTAATGATCGCTGTAGTGACAGTCCACGCTGCTGCGAACCTCGTCGCACCGTACGAGCGGATACTGGGAGTGCTGCAATCATGCCCCTTTCCTGACTAATGGTACGTGATGTGGTTGTACGATTTTGCAAGGCCGACTTCACAATTTATCTGTCCTCTCGGGCATTAGTCAGGGGATAGCATGGTGATCCTGCATGCCGTTCAGTATGACCCTCAGCAACCCATTGATTCCATATTCGTATGACAGTAGTTGAATTTCGACCAGTATGACGGGCAATATTACGGAACGGTAATCCACACTGTAGACAGGCAACGATCCTGCCTTTATAGAATCCCAACACTTGCTGATAAGCTTTTCTTCTTATTCGAGGCATAACAAGATATTCTGAGCAAACTCCGACTTTACAAAGCACTTTCCGAATGAAAAATTCAATGCACAACTTCTCTTTTATGCAGTGTTTCAGATGTCATTTCTCCCTCCTGCATCGTCTAAATGTGTTGAAATACTAATAATTTGCATACCCTAACCTCTTCTTCCTTTCATGTTATTTTGAGTTCGACAGATCATTCCTTCCTATTGTTGCAATTTTTTTGGCCAGCAATGTAGATAAAAATTACCATTATATGCAATGTACTCCCAACAGTTATTAATTCTTGCTCGAATAACTTGTAAATCAGCTAATAATTTTAAGATAGTCAAAACTTATAAAATTTTGCTACTTAAATTTGTTTTGTTATTTACTTTTCTCTCTCCGTACGTACATTTATGAAAACATTACCGAATTATTTACAATGGAAAGTTCCACAATGAAAATAACAATGAAAGTTATTAAATTAAACTATGGTATTTTTCGTACATTGATTCAACTTATCATAACTAGAAAATTTGATCAAAATAAAATTAATCTCCCATCTATAATAAGTATTATAAATATATAGTATAATAAGTATTATAAATAATTAGTTTTTATATTATATTTTAGAATCACCACCTGTCAGCAAAATTTATGCCCGGATGTTCATTAAATTGAAAACTGGCAAAAAATATTTTTAATTTATTATGATATTAAAAGAAGCAAGTTCACGAACGGGTTCGGTTTGATATTTTCAGTTTTAAGGAATGGTTTCTTCTATTTCAAGAGTTTAAAAAAAATCAGTTGAAATATCAAAAAACTCATTACTTCCTTCTCACCACAGGAGAGGGCTGCAGCTGTTACATATACTTTTTTATAAACATAAAAATTCTTTTTCGCATAATAAAAGATAAATCAGCACCTGGTGTTCTTTTCACAAAGATTTCCATGATGAAAAGGCATTTCATTTTAGGCAAACATGCGTTGAAATATACCTGAATAAACATATAAAAAAAAAAAAAAACGTTCTTGTATACACCCTTTAGGTGTGTTACTTTTAATAATTTGAAAATGACCCAGTATTGAAAATCGATATACGTTGGAAATCAGAACTTGTTTATTATGAATGAAGTTATATAAGCTTCCGGTTAAAAGGATGCGAAGTTCGTAAATAATTTTTATGGGAATGAATCTTCTTCGCTTATTTAGATGGATATATTTGTAATTATATAATATATTTTTTATAACAAGCAAAACTGTTATTTTTGTACAATTTTTTTAAAAATCTAAATAATATCTATTTTAAAACTGAGCTTTTTTTTTCATAAATCATTTTAATTACGCTCGTAGAAATGGCCTTTTCAGATGTGTAAAATTCTTTTAAATTTTATCGTGGGAAACGAAATTTATTTGAAATGCTCTAAAAAGGCTTCCAAAATTATTGTAATGAAATCTTAAAACGTTATCCAAGGTTAGTTACTCCACCATATTAATGTGGAAATGAAAAAAAAATATTTTTTCAACATTCATCATCATCATATTTGACTCAACATCCCAGGATGGAGCCAAGGTCTTCTTTTGAAGATTTCTTAGAGATAGCCAGCCTTTTGCCTTAACCCCCCTGGCAGTTTCTCTCCCCAATCACCTCATTCAACAGAATCAAGCCACCATATTATTTTCAACATTATGCATAAATTTAAATTCTATTTCATATCCTTGAAAAACTTCCAATCTAAAATAAAATATGCATAGTATTCGAAGCAATATTATATTAAAAATTGACTGAATAAAAGATTGAAAGTTGAAGTCAATATTGCTAATTCTGCAAGTGAACTATGGGACAACAATTTATTCAATAGAAACAACGAAAATTTCAAAGAAAGCAATATATTTCATTAATAATATCAAAATAGAAAAAAATTAATATTTAGCTGTTGAATAAGAACTAATTAAAAACAACTTTGAAATAGTTACATTTCCTCTACTGGAAAATGTAATAAAATTTTTCATCGCACTTTTTAAAAAGAAATCGACTTTTTATAAGTTGACACAATTATTGAAAATAAAAAAATAAAATAAGATAGTTTAAAATTAGGAAATTTATCTTTCAGTAAATTTTCATTCGCTAAATATCTGGAGCCCTGAGAAATCCCAGGACACATACTTTATTTCCATGTATTTTGCAAATAAGTAAAAAGTATTCTTTTAGCCTATCAATTTCCATATTAAGAAAAAATAAATTATACTATTTTCGTAAAAAATATGTTCTTAAAATATTTTTGTATTCTACAAAAATCTTTCATAAATGAACAAATAAATTAATAACATTTATAAAGAAAGTTTTAAATATAGAATATCGATAGTTTGATTTTTAAAAATGAATATTGTGAATTGTTCAAGTACAAATTCAGAAATCAGAGATAAACTTTATTTCGATCGCTCAGTTTTCTCAATTTTCTAGTGAAGAAAATCTCTATTGTCGAGAATGTGTGTGTGTGTGTGTGCTCTTCTGAAGTTTGCATTAGAAAAGTTCGCGCTGTATTCTGAAGCTAAAAAAAGCCGTTAGCTATCTAATTATTGCAAATTAAAATTGTATTCTTACTGTGTATTGGAAAAAAAGTATTGCGTATCTTTTTTAAAAAAATACATGAATAATTGAAGTATTATTTATTGAAACTGGATCTTTAATGTGTATTAATAATTTTTTTTTATTTAAACGCAAAACACTCAAGGATTATTTTAAAAAATATTTCAAGGCTCCCCTCCCTTCTTCCCTCGGGAAAATAAAATTAACTACAATTCTACCATAATTCTAGGATCCTCTACTGAAGAAATCCTAATTATAATGTTACGTGTCTCTCTCTTTATATTTGGCTAATTTATTTTTATATTATATTGTTACTTCCTATTTAATGTTCATATTATATTATCACGTAAAATTCTTACATTATATTTATATTATATTTTTTTACTATATTTTACTTTTTTTGCCTTATAAATTAGTTTCTCATAAGAAACTCTTTCGGAAAATTGCGGTATTGAAAGCATTTAATCACACAAACCTATGACGATCAAAAAATAATACTTTTCAAACAATGCGTTCCACAACTTTCCCATGAAAAGTCTTAAAAAAGTTCCCATAAAAGCAGAATTATGTAGTTTATTAGTCAATATATATTTCGTTTTTCTGTTAACTAAACACGCAAACTTTCACGATTTCTTTTTTTCACACAGTTTTTAGCATTTACAATTATTTAACAATAAAGTCAAAAACACATGCAATTTTTTTGACAGTAAGAAATACATCTCTTTAAAAGTAAAAAAAAACAAAAAACAAAAAAAAAAAACCCTATCATTTATATTACATCCAGTTTTATTCAACGGTTAGAGGTCAGGAAAGAGCCGGAAGCCGTGTATTTGTGTCAAAGTGCATTAACGGACTTCTGCAGAGATGCACACGTAAGTTCAGATGGGTGTGGTCGTAAATTATTAATCGAAATATTATACTTTTGATGTTCTGAGGGTCGTTTGGGATCGTTTTTTGTCATTTTCTTCCGTGATGCGCATCCATTACTACAGGATAAGAGAGGCATTTTTTAACGGTTGTAAAATACACTTTTTGTCAGGAAACCTTATTAAAATCTCTCACAGCAAATTCTACTGTTATACATGTAGCGGAAACTAAATAGAAACCGAAAAAAATTTAACAGCAACGCTTTCCGAGGTAAAAATTGATAATTATCGTAATTACAGCTGTACTAAACGATCATTTAAAAAATTAATAAGCACTCATTCAATAAGTGAAACCAGAGAGGAAAAAACAGACAATGTGTTTCTTGTAATACCTCGCTGAATGAAAAAAAAAAAAAAAAAAAAAAAGGTTATTTCCCCCGTAAAGAATAGCATTAAGATATTATTAAGTAATTGTTTGAGTATTAAATTTTTATGTTGTGAGGTAATTAAGACTGCTTCAAAAAACGTTTAATCAGAAACACACATTTAAAAGTAGCATAGAAATATTTAAAGTTTTCTTAGGAAATATAAATTACACGCTGCCTCTTTGATCTTTACATATAGAGCGAAAAATTAAATCATAAACGTATTCAAAACGAATACAGGAAAACCAGCATTCCATTCAACGTATGTTCAAAGTCTCATTTTTAACCGTCTAAGTAAATATTCATTAGTATGAAGTTAAATAATTGCGATAAATTAATTTCTTGCTATTCAATAAAAATTCTCTACAGTGTTATTCCAGAACTTGGATTTCTGAAACATACAAAGTGTGGCTATTAAACAACGAGACTGACACTGCTACAGCAGAAGTACGCATGCTTCAAGCGCCAGCGATAGACAGCCGATTAGAGTGAAGCCTTCGCTTTTGAATGTAGTGCCTCTCGATTCTGTAAGCAAATCCGTATAGTCGTAGCCTTCGTTCGCATTTAAGATATTTTTTTCTGTTTCGCCGGAAAAGTGATAAATGGGCAACTAATTGATGTGAAATTTCCCATGAAACTTGGAAAAACCGCTACTGAAGCTTATAATTTATTGAAACAAGTGTACGGCAATGAATGTTTATGACGCGCACGTGTTTTTGAGTGGTTTAAGCGTTTTCGAGATGACCAAGAAGACGTTGAAGATGATTCACGCCCGGGTCGCCTTTCAACGTCAAAAACAGATGACAATATCGAAAATGGTGATTTGGTTCGATCTGACTGTCGGTTAAGTATTCGTGCGATTGCTGAGACTGTAGAAATTGACAAAGAATCTGAACGATAAATTTTTTCACCAAATCAAGGTGACGGTCTGGAGTCCTGCGACTTCTACCTGTTTCCTAAAATCTGTATCAAAAAGAATATTATTTGAGTCGGTTGAAATTGTGAAAGAGAGAGCGACACGTGTCCTGACAGATGACTTCCAACACTGTTTGAACAATGGAAGATTAGCATGGAGACTATTTAAACTATTTACAATTAAAAACTAAATGGAAATTTAGCAAAAATAATGAAGTCCAGATGGCATGGTGTTACTTAAGGATGACAATTTGCCACCTTATGAATGGAAATTGGGTCGCGAACATGACGTAATAAAAGGATCTGATGGGAAAATCCGAGTAATTTTTGAAAAAAAAAGTCTGATGGTATTTTTAAGAAAGGCGTCAACCAAATTTGTTCGTTGCCTATCAAAAATTGGGTCCTTTTATATGTATTTATAAATTGTTAATTGGTGTGTAACTTTTCATTGTAAAATATGTGTGTTAATTTTATTATTTTATTTGTATTGTTTAGTTGAATGTTTTTTTTTTGTGTTGAAAAATGTTGAAATCTACAATTTCATTGTGGGGAGTATGTTTCGTCACTGCGTGACAATTGCTTTCTAGTTTGTAGGTCTCCAGTCGCATATGTAAGAGTGAGTCAGTTTGGTCTTGTATGCGAACTGGGAATTCTCAATTGGCAAAGTAAAGTAAATAAAATTATGCAGTCCATAACTCCTCGTGTCTTATATTTAATTCAAAAATATAGTTGAGTGTTAGATACATATTTATCAGTAAGTAACTTTTCTATATTAAGTGTTTTTCACCCTTAACTGCATAGCAAGAAATATTTGTCAGAGACATTTTACTATATATAAAATAATCAAAATTTCTTCCCAAAATCTTTTCAATTCTGAAGGCATACAGATTTGTCCATATATAAAATATATGGACAAATACATAACACACATAACACAAAATACATAACACAAGTAAAATTTTTCGTTTACTTCTTTTAAGTTTTAAAAATATCAAAATTACTGATGAAAAATTTCAAACAAATAATTATCTAGAATTATTTTACTTGGAGAAGAAAATGAACAACTTAAATATTAAGAAATTGTAAGATGTGCATACATATTTTGATAATTATACTGGTATCATTTCATAAGAACAACAACAAAAAAAAAAAAAAAAAAAAAATAGAATTTGGAAAGCTATGAACAATTGCCGTTTTATGTAGGACGAAGCTAATCTTGATCAAAACGCATATCAAATTTTAAAAAAAGTTCTAATGAATAGTTGAAGCATCATTGACACAAGCGCTCAACCGGTCATCGGTAATGGTTACCGAAAGCTCCCCTTCTCTCCATACTCGAATTCCTACAATTATATTTTAAAGGTAAATCTCAAGGATAACGTCTATGAGGATAGTCCAAGGGCATTGATGCGTTGGGGAAAGAAAAAAAAAATAAAAAAACTACGCTCTTCAGCGAGAAATTCTTTTTCCTTCCAAATTATTCTCTATGAAATATTTTTTTAAGGTATTTGCATACCACATCGATTATTTGATGGTTGCTTAGGAAAATGCACCTCGAAAATTGCATTCAGTGATCTTCTCTCATTCGCAATGGATTCATGCCAGGAAATTTCCAAGTAGGATAATTCAGAAATATTGTAAATAAATAGCTTATTAATACAATTGAAAACTTTTTTCAATGTTTCCATCGGATCCAACCATTAAAAAAATAATAATCTAAGATAATGCAACATTGATCCTTCTTCTTTTTGTTGTTGTTAGATCGAAACAAATAGATTGATATGAAACGGACAATTAAAATGATTGAAATCGAGATGTTTAATTAAAGTAGATACATCATTTAGCATCGCCAAATAGATCCAAGTGCTGCCTGATATATCGTCAAGAATGGCTCTCTGAAGGAATTAAAAAATTATATAAAAGTTATTCTTCCATTTTAATCACTATTTTTAGCTCATTTCGGATTCGAAAACAAACTGATGTCACGATACTATCATGCATAATTAATAGCCGTCGGATTGCTTCTATGTGCAACGTTAATAAACAATACTCATTCCTTAAATTAATAAGTCACGAGTAATAGAAACATTAGCTAGAAATAAACATTTACTTTGATGTAGTCAACATGTTAAGTTCTATTTAGATATTTTCTATTTCTTGAAAATCTTCTATTTTTTTCTCAATAAAAGTCTTTCCTGGCCTTTTCTTTAGTTTTGAAACGGTGCTTCATAATTAATTTCACTGTATATTGATAGACGAGTTTCAAAGACTGCTCCTTATTTAAAGGCATGAGATGGCTATCCAAGTTAATATGATTGTGTAACACCGTCTCCTGTTCATTATTGAATGATCTTAGAAAATTCTTAACACTTACCGAACATGACTAGACTTCTACCTTCGGCAAAACCTTTTCTTTTATCTCCTAGTGTACTTTTTTTTTTTTTTTTTAATATCCTTTTCCTAATTGTCATATCCTCCATTTCAGCATTTTACATAGCTTCTTTCCCTCCCAGCTCTAACATAACTTATTCATACTTTCTTGCAAAAGAAAAAAAAAAAAAAATCCGTGAGGCTTTAGTTCTTATCAACTTTATGCAAAGGCAAAAACAAAATTTAAACGTTCCCTATCGAATCTCCTTTTCTTCAAAATCGCGAATAGCTTCTTTCAAATTTAATGTTTCTAAATTCATGTTCAGTGGCTGACATTGCTAACCCATTTAGACAATTTTGAATGTATAGCCCTGATTCTTAATGTCTTTTATTATTTTTAATTTAGAAGAAGTTCTTTCTCTTGATTGCAACAGCGTTAGCAAAATTCTTAATTTAATTTAGTTTTTATTAACGTCGCACTAGAAGCAACACGAGAGCTATTGGCGACGAACCTCATAATTTTGAACTACGGTCAAGTGACGAGGACTATTGCTGAGCTGGTACCCCCTCTCCTAACATCCACACCACACCAACGGGAGGACTTTGGGCCCCAACAGATTTAACATGCATCAGCCCCGGCGGGTCTTTAGTGGCCAAGGATTGAACCCACGAATGAACGAAAACCGTCGGCCTCGAATCCGAAACCTTGACCACTAGGCTGCTGCGGCCACGCAAACCCTTTGGGACATCGTACGGCTCATTCGGAATTCCTAGAAAGATACGCGTTTCCTTTGACAACTCGATTTTCAATTTCTTGCCAATATAGTATGTATAAAACATTAACAATAGATTAATTATCACTCTTCCCACTTCCAAGAAACGAAGGTAAATTGAGATCGCATCATTATTGAGACATGTCTTGTGTAGTGTATAAAAATATATTTATACAATATTTTATTTTCCATACAAACTGTTTTGTATTTTTTAATTATATCAGTAAAACAATATTGTTAAACTCCAGCGTCCAAAGAAAGAAATTGTACTCCTTGATAATTTTCAAAAGGCGAAACTGTTGGTTTGTTTAATGTTTTTATTAACGTCGCACTAGGAGCAACACGAGAACTATTGGCGATGGACCTCGTAATTTTGAATCTTGGTCAAATGACGAGAACGACACCTGAGCTGGCATCCCCTCTCCTAATTTCCACACCATGCTAATAGGAGGACTTTGGGCCCCGACAGATTTAAAGTGCATCAGCCCCGGCTACACGGCAGATTTTTAGCGGCCAAGGATCGAACCCGCGACTGAACGAAAACCGCCGGCTACAAATTCGAAACAATGACCACAAGGGGCGAAACTGTTGGATGTTTGTTTTTCTGAGCATCTACGGGTTTAGTTCAGTTTTTATTAACGTCACACTAGAAGCAACACGAGGGCTATTGGCGACGGACCTCGTAATTTTGAACCACGGTCAAATGACGAGGACTACAGCTGAGCTGGCACCCCCTCTCCTAACATCCACACCACGCCAACGGGAGGACTTTGGGCCCCGAACAGATTTAACGTGCTTCAGCCGCAGCTACATGGCGGCCAAGGATCGAACCCGCGACTGAACGAAAACCGCAAGTCCACGACCTTGACCACTAGGCTACCGCGGCTCCTCACGTTGGGAAACACCAAGTTATTGTAAAAAAACAACCCATGCGGTACAACTGAGCTCATTGCTAGCGGATTTTGAAGATTCGGTCCTTAGTAAATCGTGATCGTCTATCTTCAATAGTCTAGTATTATACGTCTTCCTCAATTCCTTAAATGTAAATTCTGTGCTGGTTTTAATAATTTTACTTATTAATTCTATTTCAATGGGCTCATCTTTCTAAGTTTTATTTTACAAAATAATATAATTCAGTCGAAAAGCATTATTAGGATTTTCTTTTCATGAAGCAATCCGGAATGTATTTGAACGAATAAAGTATTAATTCCTTTCACAATCATTCAAAAGACCTATAAAATGTAAAATATTTATTGAGCTTCCAGTTTAGAACGATCAGAAACATTTTGTCCCAAAACAGAAAATTTCCATTTTTATTTTGTAAGGGAAATCTAAATTTCAATAATTTTTTATGCTTCATCTCTCATTCTTATAAATAAATTATTTTATCCATATGGAGGAATAGATCTACATCTGTAGTCCAGTGTTTTCCAAAGGAGTATTCACAACCCGTGAATTTTCATTAATCTTCTAGGAAACTTCTTAAGCACAGGAAAAAATACTCAAAATGGATAAAATTCATGTCTTATAAGAAAGCAAGAGATTTCCGTCCGAGGAAAAAAAATCAAAATTACGTTAAAAATATAATTAGTCAAAAAATGGTATATGTGTGTTCATTGTTTTTCAATACGTAAAAAAATGACACTATTTTTTTTTCCCTATAAAATTTAATTAAAATCAGTAATGAAAGTTTATAACACGTTTCTTCTCAGCTCGATTTCCTGTTTGTATTTCGGACATTCTGCAATGAAATCTTAGAGGTTCACAAGAGAACAAACACGTTATTGTTTAATCAAGATTCAAAAATTGGTAGAAGTATTTAGAGAACCTTATGCTGAACAGAGGATCGCCCCTCACTTCAAATACATTCACGACAATATATTAAATTGGGAGGGTGGGGGGTGAATCTTATCAGAATATTTCAACAAATGAGTTCTGCAACGAATAAGCTTGAATAAACTGACAATTGCCGATTATGAGAATATTAAAATGGACACAAAAAATCTTAGTTTTTAAAAGAACTTTATTTACATAAAACATCACAAATTACGAATGTTTGCTGGACATTCACTTAAAAAGAAAATAATGTAAAAATGTTAACAAAACGTAAACTGCAAGGAAAGCACCTTAGTGATTTGTATTAAGGATCGAAATTTAAATAGTGCGATATTAGAAAAGTCCAGTCACCTTTTATACCACAAGCACAATCTTTTAATATCTGTCTGAGCTTTAAAATGTTAAAATACTGAAATAAGCTAATTATTTTGCATTGAAAATCAATAGAATTTTACTGTACGAACTGTTTTGAAAGTTTCATTTTATACATTCCTAAGAATATAGAAGAGGGCGTGCTTTCTTTAAAAAAAAAAAAACTTAATATAACGATATTAAGTTCATACATTAAAAAAAAAAAAAAAAAAAAAAACAGCTTTTAAAAAAAAATCAGATTTAATTTTAAAGCAAAATTACTCTAACAGAAATTAATGTTTCTTAAAATATTGAAATATAACTCGAAATTGGAATGAAGGTGTCTACTAAGAGTACTATTTCTATTTTCCCTCGTAATTTTATGTTTTGTTATTTATTGCATAGAACACTGCCGATTTGCTTATGGGAAAAGGTCACCTATGTATATTTTACATATTCCTTTATAGTCGTCTTGGTACATCTTTTTATTATAATTTTTAAAATTTTCTGTTTTTTGATATATATATATATATTCCCATACAAAAAGTATTGAAGGAACTATAATTATATAAATAAAAGATTCATGATTGTTAATGCTGCATTTTACAATTAATTTTATTTAAGGTTTTTAAAGTAAATTTTTTTTATGTAATCATTAATGAATTTCCAATTAAGTTACACAATAAAATAAATCGAACATTTCTCGTTATTCGAATAAGAATGATGAGTAAATGAGAAATTATTTAAATATAATTATTAAATAAAGTAATCTTGCATTATCTTATTTATGCATTTGGAAAAGCATTTGATTCAATAATATTTAACTAAAATTCTGTTTGAAGCAATACTTTAAACAGAAAATCAAATAAATGAAAATAGTGTAGTTGTTTTTATCCTCTAATATCTAAAATTAACCTCTAAATTTCTATAAACAACTCATTACGTGCAATGAATTAAAATTCATACAGTTTGAAGCTGTCTTTAACTAAGGTATTTCTTACTTTAAGTATTTTTTTAAAAAATAATCTAAATTTTTAAAACAAAGTAAATTCGTTGCACAATTTCAAATTATTTAAAATGAATGAACAAAATATAATGTTTCATATTGAAGTTATAAAAAAAATTTTAATACTTAAAATAACTACAATACAAATTTTTTGATAACATTCTGCTGCACAAAAATGACAAAGCAATATATACATTACAATAAAACATGACTAAATTATCACAATCAGGCAAATTATATTTAAAGTTTGAGTTATTTGATCATATATTTTTAATCACTCTTTTTCAAATATACCCTTAAAAGATGTATCAACAGTCAATTAAAAAGATAAAGCATATCTTATTCAACGATTCAAGATTTTTTTTTTCCTTCAGAAATTGATATTTCTTACACAACATCAATTTTAATTCAGACACAAATATTTGTTTTCGATTATTTTACCACCAAATTCAATCGTAAATATTACAGATAAAAGTTTAAATGACACCAATAAAAATGATCTCAAAGTTGGCATTTCATGACACCTGAAGTACATTTCGAGATTAGTAAACAGATCCTTAACTTTGATTTTTCACAATGAAAGGTTCTGGTACTTCCATGAAAAAAATCTATTGGTCCCAAGTAGAAAGTTATTTAACTAGTAACGGAGATAAAATTAACAATTTTGAGATTCTATAAGCATTTTACAAAAAAAAAAAAAAAAAAAAAAATTGTATTTAAAAATATGCAAATCGGATTTTAAGAAAATTAAAAAGCACACACAGCAAATAACTTCCAGATTTTAATTCGAAGTTCAGCGTTCATTGCACAGGGACTGGTAAAAAAAGTGCACCCAGAAACAAAAAATAATTAAAAGCATAGAAATAATGTAAAATTATTACATGAACAATAGCCGATTCAAAATGCAGACAACTCAGATTAAATGGATAAGAGTTTAGAAAAACCTTTCACATTTCAGTTCGTAATGAAATATATTAGCAAAATAAATCTTTCTAGACATAATTTTTCTTCAAAAAATCCCCTTTACAATGAATTAGTATTGGCTTAACATAACTTATCCGAACAAATTGCTCAAAACATGTAATCGGGAAAGAAATATAAATTTAGTCTACAAAAGTTTGGTAAATGAGAATTACACCTACAATTTAAAAGAGTTCTAATATTTCTTTATAAATCAATTAAATCTTTCTTTAACTTGCCGATATGCTCTTTAGACTACTTTATAACTAAAAAAAAAAAAAAATTCTACCATTAACAGATTAATTAATTACTTTTGCAGTAACCCTCATATTTCATAAAAAGCTTCTACAAAGGCAAGATTCCAGGGTTTGATTATTATTCCTTTTATACCAAACATACATTTTAAGAATTCCAAGAGACCATAGCTTATATAATAACAAGTTTTACTTTTAATTATAGAATCTCAGTATGGACAGACTTTAAATTTCCTACTTACATTAACTCTGATATCTATTTTTCTATAATACCTAACCCCATACCCCCAATATTGAATTGTTCTCAAAGTGAGGGTCATACTAGAATCTAAAGTAACTGTACTCAAATGCTCTTGCAAAGTATCAGCAAATATTCACTATACTTCCTTCATTTTCAATAAAGGCCAAATAAAATTTATTTTTTACACATGCTCCATTTCTATCAATTAATTCTTATCTATGCAGGGTAAATTATAACCTCATTCAAATACTTTATACATCGATTTTCAAGCAGCAGATTGGAGAAGTAATTCACAAGTTTACAGAAGATTAATCACTTTAAGTAGGAGTATCTAGCGTAACGTGATTTAGAAGATATAATAATTCGCAACATAAGAGAGCCAACACCAAATGTTATGGTAATCACAAGGTAGAATTATAGGGAAAAAAAAGCTAAATATAAAAGGAATTATAGAACACAATTTTCAGAATAAAATTTTAATTTATAATGATAAATATTCATGTAATAATTTTTACATAAAAATATGGAATAAAATGAGTTTTTTTTAAAATTAAATGTGTATCATTCAAAAATTAACCATACTTTTTTTTACCAGTCATTAAATTAACACAAATAATACCCATGATATAAACACTTTCAAGTTAAGGCAGTTCATTAAAAGAAAACACATCATACAACATTCTTGCATAACACTTCGTTGCAAACATTTTTTTAACCATAAGAATAGTAATATTCCAACATAGGCTCTTCTTGGTATCAGTTAAATTCCTGAACTGGCACTATATAAATGAATTATTCACTATTATCAATAAAAATAATTTTTACATAAAGAATTCAATGCAGTTAAAATTTTATTTAACAAAGTGAGCTACAGCCATTTTTTTTTTTTTTTATCACAAATGTATTTTAAGCAACTTTGGACAGCTGCTTTTTAATTTGAAAGTTGAGGAATCCTATCACAAAGCACATATACAAATTTTGAGCAAGTACAAAATGGCTAGATTATGAATAAAAATAAAAAATAATCGATTTTTAAAAATATTTGAGCTTATGGAAGAAGATGAATTAAATTATGTAAATACTAATATAACAGTAGTTTGATAGCAACTAAAATTTCATGTTTCTAAATATAGATAAACAGAGAACACACATTTTAGCCAATTCAAACATGTATACAAATTTTAAATATTTGCAATTCTCTTTAATATTCAGCAAACTTTGCCATAACAAAAATTCACAGAGAGAAAGGAACCTCAATTTTTGGTCCAATACTGCTCAACATTTTTACAGCACTGAAAAATAAAAATTTATATAAATGTTTTTAATTAATACAATTTAAATCTCCTTCTTCCACATGTTCTTGAACAAGGCAGTTACCTATAATTCTATGTTATTTTTAGATGAAGCAAAACAGCACTTTTTATTAAATGGTATATTTTAATAAAATTTTTTATTAATTCATTCAATGTGTCTATAGCTTTCATTTCATTTTTGCGGTGAATAAGTCCTGTTATTTTTAAATTGCATACAATGATATAAATATCAATAATTCTCATGAAGTAAATATATATTTATTGACTTAATTGAAAACTCTGAAATTTCTGAATTCAGTGGTGGTCCAATTTTTTTTTTTTTAACTAATGAACTTTGATTACATTATAAATTAGAGAAAAAAGGTTAAAAGGTCTCATTCATTTCATGAATTCGTAACTTCACAATTACTTCCAAAGACTATAAATTATATACAATATATTTTTTGTTCTACTCGGCTATTAAGTATTTTAGATGACAAATATTTTAGCTACAAAGAATAATAGAATGATAATTAAAAATATGTCATGCATATCAGATTTTTAATCTGCTTTATTATGAACACCAAGACACATTACAATGATTCCAAAGTTTTGCACTTTAAAAGTGCAGCTATAAGTGTTTAGCTTACAATGATTCATAATCATACAATTTTTTCACGAAATCGCTACATTTATAAAGATCTGACTTTGAGTCAGGGTGTCAAACACTTAAAGCTCTGAATTATACCACTTGAGTTTTAAAACAAGATATTTTGTTGAGTTTTAAAGGTGACTAAACCTAATTTCATAAGTATAAAAGCACTGAAATGCAACAAGGATTGTGAAATGTGCAAGTGCTAATGAATTTGTATAACCTACTTACTTACATACCCTGTAAATTTGAAATTCACATTAAAGATCAGAATACTTAAATTCCATTACCCACAAAGTGTTCATTCACATTCAGTGCAGTGTTTGATAATATAGAGCCACATTTAAAATAATAAAACTACAACTTAATAATATTGGCATAATCAGATGTATCATATATATATAAGAAATTATAGATTAAAAATTATAAGCAAAATTCATCAAAATTATTGGAAATATTCATCTGCCATAAATAAACAGCTAAATTATACAGCATAAGCACTGCAATACTGTGGCATTTTACATAGCTAGTTGTATTAGGTAGCATTAATAGTTTTCAATGTGAATTATGGAATTAATTCGCTTGAACATCTTCAGTGCAATGTTATAAAATCAATAAAGATGAACTTAAATGAAAAATAATTTAGAAACAAATAGTATAAGTAAAAAATAATAATAATAATAATTATCATGCAGCACAGTTATTAAAAATTATATACTAATGAATTAAATATTTATCAAACCGAAATCTGTAAATTGAAGTTTACAGATTCCAAAGTTTCAGGAACATATCTGAAATTTTCGATGTAACTTTTTTAAATAGTTATTCATATTATTATACTGGAATGAATTCTTTCGATCAAACATCAACTTTTGGTCCAAGATTTGAGCCAAAAACTACAATACAATATTTATAAATTGAAAACTAAAATGGTAACTACTAAGCTAATCATGCTGACAAAATAAAGCATTTAAAAAGTACACGTTTTAAATTCTTTGAAGGCATATTTGATAAGATATTCTTTACATAGGTTAGGAAACTTGGTATACCTTATCGAATGAGAAGTTGTACACTTCTGCTTATTTCATAAGCACTTTGAAATACAAAATAAATGGTGATTTAAAATATATAGTCATGTATACGATGCATAAAACTTTTATTAGTGCAATTACATTTAAAAAAATAAAAATTAGGAAATTGTACCGCCTATCATACTGGCGAGGGCATTTTATAAGCATAGAAAATATGAAAATAATAAATGAATTTATTAATTATATTACTGAAAAATAGTTTAAACTGGATATTTGTAAACCACAATTGCGATTTTGTACTATTTTATGGCATGTTTCCAAATATCCACAAAAGGCAAAGACGATCAGTACTGCCCAATATCAAAATTATTATTCCTGAAGATTAAGGGAAGACCAAGATTGGAATATACAAGAAACAAACATAAAATGGTACATGTTAAACAGATGTCCCAAAAATCTTTTTTGATCTATGTACAGGCAATTCACATGAATATTTATATTTACCAAAATTTAACTCATAAATAAAGTACCATATAAACATGATTTTTAAATTTATGTAAAATGCATACACTCATTGATGTATGCACTTTTTCTTAGATATATTTCATAACAAAGTATTGTGAACTACACAACTTTTCCTTCTGAAAAAGAATAACATAAGACTAAGTAGTCATGCATAACTGAGAGATAACATATATATTACAATAATTTTCTATAAAGATGTGATAAGAGTTACATCAGTTAAATTTCTTAATACAATCAAAACACATAAATATATGTTTTAATGATGCAATTAAATTACAATTAGCACAATAACAATTTGGATGAAATTTCAAGATTGTGAAATATTTTAGATTTTGCTTAAAAAATCTTACATTCAAAAACAAATTTTACAATTTGCGTCAATACATAAACTTTTAAGATATGAAAATTGCCAATATATACTAGTAAAGAAATAAAGATTTTTATAATTTTTGTAAATATGTGAAACAAGAGTACAACTACTTTAAAAAGATATTTAAACTAGATAACATTTCAAACTTTGTTACAATAAAATAAAAATGTTAAGCATCAAAGTATTTTACAGGATGATTTAATTTTATTTTCAATGTTTTTAACAACATTTTTAAATAGTTGTTTAAAAAAATGTTCATTAAATATGGAACGATACAGAAATCATCACAGCTTAATAATAGTAAAACATCAAAGTTTTACAACATTAGGAAATCATTTTTGATACACTAAAAATCTAATGCAAGTTACAATTATATAGAGTGCAATATCAATAAAATAGAATAACAACAGGTAATAGCATAAATTTAATTTTCTATTTTGAAATTTCTACACTGTACTGTTACAAAAAGAAGAGAGTTTATTTCTTATGAAAATGTTTGGAAAAATGAAATTATAAAAATATAGCTTAGAAACAGAACAATTCGGTATTTGAGGTAGATATTACAGTATTCAGATTTTTAGAAAAGAATAAAAAAAAATTAACAAACAAATAATTATATTAATATACACAAGTAACAATTTTTTGAATCAAATTATAACTATAAGTATTTTACAGGCAAACATGAATTACAACTTTGATTGACTTAAAATGTGAAAAAGTCTTCCATTTTAAAATGCAATAAACTAACTAAAAGCACTTATCAGATAATAAAAGAAAAAAACCATGAGATGAAAGTATTCAAATTTAATTAAATATTTAAATGAGCAACAAATTTCAAATCATAATAAGCTATTTAGTTCTTTTAAAGTCCTATGTTAAAAAAATTCCAAGTTCTAAAGCTGGGTTACGATAATAGTGCAGTTTTGGAAAAACAATTATTCAGTATTCATATTCTAATATATTAAAATGTGTTGCAAAGATGAACTGTTTATTTCATTAACCTATATCTAAAAATATAAGGTAATAAATTTACCAAAAATATACATGTTATGAATAATTTAGTCTCACATGGATATCAAACTAGAAATTCAAATGAAAACAGTTCAGAGTTGCCATTAAACATGCAATCCTTTTATCTGAATATTTAGATAAAATATGATGTAAATCAAATACAAAAGAAATGCTAATAATCACATAATATCCAAGAAAGTCTCAATGCCTTTAATATTGTTAAATAACCTTTTTATAAGAATTTTTCAACAACTAAAAAAGTTTCAAATTGTTTTATTACACATCCTAATCATACTACAATAATATTTAACCCCCCCCCTTTTTTTTAAATTTTATAAATAAAAAAAAAAAAAAAAAATCAATTTGTTAAAAAAAAAAAAAAAAAAAAAAAACAACAACCTTCAAATTAATATTTGTATAAGTTTGATTTTATTTACACATATTATTTTTAAATGAGGGAAAAAATGCTATGTAAAAATTTCATACTTAGAAGAAATATGATAACAGCTATGCTCTCATAAATAAAAGCAAACAGATCTTCAAGAGAAAAACAAAGGTACAGTCAATGGGGAAAAAAAAGCTTTTATTATAATACTTATTTACTGACAGTTATTATTAAAATTTCTTAACATTACTAAATTTTAAAGATAGCAAATAGATACCTTTGATCTAACATTTCTGAGTTACAACAATGTGCCTAATTAAGCTCTATTACACTTAAATCATTCATTGTATCTGTTTTCCTGAATAGTTTTTTTTTTTTTTTTGCTAACAAAAAAAAGATATAAAATATGCTTTAGGTACTTTAATTTTACAGATATATCAAATGCATAAAACCAAATGAGTAAACATTACTTCTCCTTGCCACATCAATTTAATGAATTCTTCATTTGTAAAATCTTAAGTTAAAATCCATGATAACTAATTTTACTGAATTCTCGAGAGAAATGCATTATCAAATAGATTTATTATCAGCTCATATAATTATTTAATACCATATATCTCTAATCTCTCACATTTGTAATAAATTCTATTGTTATTATAATAACAGCAAGCTTAGGATTGTTGATTGTTTTAATACACTTATTTTATATATAATATACATTTGAAGGTATTAAGAATAAAATTTATTTTAAAAATACAATAGTAGCATGTTTGCCTGTAAAATGTTACACAGTCAGGAAAAATGAAATTCAATTTTTTAGTATTTAACATAAAATTCTTCAGCAATGGGGGAATGAAAAAATTCTGTACTATTACAGGTAAAAATAACTGATTTCAAGAAACAGAATGACACCAAGATATGGCATCAAGGGTGAAAGATATTCTTTGTACTAAGCTTTGCTAAGAAGATATAAGTAACATGCTTCAAAAATGATGAGGCAGATGGGGAAATTGATCTAAAGTTTATGATGAACTAATACACACATTAAATATTCAGATGATGCATAGTATTAAAAAATGTGTGCATCTAGTTTTATGTATTGCATACATGCATCAGTATTTTGCAATACAAATTTTTTTTCTGTCCCCTAAAAATATCCTTTATAAAACATCAAAATAAATTTGTACTGCTCCTCGGTTGCTAATGGATTCCAGATAAATTGAATTCGTTAAAGAGCGAAAAGATGCTTTCACCACAAACATTTTACAAATAAGATTTAAAAAAAAATGTTCATAGGCAAAAACCGATAATTTAAAAAAGATAAATTACGGAAAACTTAAAATGAACTAAAATTGAAGGGAAATAATTATATATCATATACTAACTGGTACATAAAATTAAAATTACAAATACTTTGTAATTATTCAAAATTGATTTTGGTAATATTTTTAAAAATTGAATTTAAACAAAGATTGTGAAGTGACAGTTTCTCAAACTAGTGAATTTCATCGGAAAAGCAGTGCTTCCTATAAGAAAAATATCACAATGGATTGATGGTCTTTACTGAATAATTTAAGAAAGCCATACACACACCTAGGTTTGGAATTAGTCAGTTTCAAGTGAACGTTACTCAATGGATCAAGTGTCTTGAATGGTAATATTTAGAAATGGTATGAATTCCAAAAGTACACGTACCAGTACCAGGAAGATCAGCTAACATGAGCTAACAGCTATGGCCCAAGCAGAAGTTTAACATGAAGCATCAAATGCATCCCAACTGAGTGATTACTGTAGAAGCTCACTAGGGACAATGCTATTGTTTAGAATAACAATTTACAGCAAAACTGGATATAAATGCCTAGTGGAGAAAGGCTTTTTCACTCTAGCAGCCAGATGCATATGTCCCACAACAAAATGCAGAAGAGAATCATCTTTTTGTAAAACAAGGAATAGTATTCTTTTACACAGCAAAATTGTGGTCACATCCTTTCTACTGATGAACAGATGACAATACATTATAATGATTTTCAACAATTGTTTTATTTGTAAAAAACCTTGCAACCAGAATCATTTCACCAACATAAATGAAGGCAACCTCTTTAATTTAATTGGAATCTTTACATGGATAGGCAAGATTCAAAATGACAGTACACTCTTTGATGAGGATATGTAACTCTACTACCGTATAGATATGAGATTCTGGAAACTTATAAGAGATTATTTCAGTGAGCTCTTAGACAAGTCTTTCTTTTAATGGATGCTAATGCAAAGTCACAAAGAACTTCAGTAGAAAGAAGCATGGCCACCCAGGTCATCTGTCCTAAAATTAATAAAACATGTTCAAGATGTTCTGAAAGAGCCACTGCATAACATCAGTATTCATATAGGACCTACCAGACTTTAAAATCCTCACAGTTACAGAAGAATGAGATATCTAGCCACAAGTTATAATAGGCAACTTCATCTTCAGCCTGAGAACCAACTTTGAAGTTTATAGTGCAGGAGAGTTGACATACTCATTATTAGCCAGAAGATACTCAAAATGAGAGATATAACTTTTATGGCAATCTAGTCTCATTTGTATACTTAATATTATGTTCTGTATTGTATGCTGTGTTATAGTATTAGGTATGTATGAATAAAATATCATAAGAAAAAAAAAATTATGGTTGATTTCAAATTAATTGTTCAGCCTTTGTAATTTTAATATTGGGCACCAGTATATGTGATTACATTAGTAGAAAAAAAATTATAGAATTGTTTTTAAAGGAATATAATTTAATTAGATTAAAAATATACCATTTGCTATTCTATTTATGAATGATATATTAATGGATAAGGTGAACTAAAAATATTTTGAATACTACAGTACGTCATAAAATTGAATTGCAGAGCAATAAGAAAGAAATCGGAGGGGAAAAAAATCTAATAAACCCCAAAAACTATGCATTCATTTCATAAGAATTATAGTAATTACAATATATATATATATATGTATAAACTTACAGATTTGCTCATAAATTGGTTATTTTTTGAACATGTTAATTGACAGTGTATAAATAATCATTTGTACTTGATACAAAATTAGTTTAAAATCCCATGTCATTTGATATGTTTAATTTGTACACCATGCGATTCAATTTTGTAATATTTTATACACATGGAAAATCTAGCTTAGGTAAGTAAGTTTAATACAATTGGGATTTAAGTATAACAATTCATAAATGATAAAACAAAAAAATTTATAAATATTGCACATATACCAAAAAATCTTCATAAAATGCATGTTATTTTGATCTAAGTATTTTCAGTTTTTTGAAAACATTTTTTTCCCTGACTTATTTTATATTTGTACTTCAAAGTACCTGTTTGCAACAATTGATACTTATAAAATCGTTGAAAATGAAGTGGCAAAACATTAAGTTATTAAAGATATATCAACATATGCAATAAAAAAGAATTGGCACAGCATATTTTCATAACAAATACCATAATTATTATCTTGCATAGCATTAAACAAAATATTTGTCAACAAGTCAAGAAAAAAAAATTATAAGTACATGCAAATTATTACATGAACACAAATTTACATGGAGGAATTGCAATTTGGAATGAAATAAATGAAAGCAAATTTATCTGAAACTGAAGCAGCACATAAAACAAATAATTTTTAAAACGAAATTAAAAAAGGATATTAAACACAATCATACAAGCAAAAGAAAATTTAAAACATTAAAAATTAATAAAACATGCAATTTTCATTAAAAGTCATGTCTTTTGAATCATTGCAATTAAATCTTATGTTTGGTATAAAGGTAAAGTTTAAATGTTAAGGTAATTTTGACATGATTGTTCCAAGTTTAGGGAGGGGGAAGGAGGATAAATGAGCATCATCTGAATTATATGTGAATCTTACAAAATATATTTCTTCAAAACTTTTTCGTTTTAACTTAATAACTTATTCCACACAAAAAGAATCCCCTCCCCCCAAATAAATAAATACTATAATCACATAAGATTTCTTTGTTAATAAATGGAATCAAAATTTGACAGAAATTTAAGGAACTCTTCATTAAAATTAGTCTAAAACTGAAGTTTTAAAGATTTTTTAAATTTGTCTTCAATTTATAAATAATTATAGCTAATTAAAATACATTTAAATTTTAAGGAAATTCAACTAGTACCAAAACTAAAATATATGAATTAGTAAAAAAACAAATCAGCATTAAAAAAATCAAAACTGACTTTTTTTTAGACTGATATATATATTTTGGATTGTCATCAACAAATGTCAGTAAAAATGAAAATTATGTCTTTTAAATTAAAATTACTTTTTTTTTTATCAGTGTTTAAAAATTCTCGAAATGCTTAGGAAAATTTACAGCACAATATAAAAATTTAAAAGTTAATCAAAATAAACATATTTTCAACAATCTGGCTAAAGGAACAACAAATATAAACTACAAAAACCCTAAATGCACACAAAGGTCGAGAATTCAACAGATCATAATGCAAAATTTGAATTCTTGTTGTATAAGAAATTTTTTGCCATGTATACAACATGAGATAATATATAGAATAATTTAACAAAAAAAAAAAAAAAAAAAAAAGAGATTCCACAAAGAAAAATTTGTGCCTTAAAAATTCAAAATTTTAGAGCAAATTAATGATATAAAATGGTTCTAAAAATGACTCATATATATATGAAATCTATAAAATAGTTTTTGATACATAGATCAAGAAAAAACCAATAAGCTGCCATTTCTCTGAAATATAGAGTATCAGAGAAAGAGACGAAATTAGTAACTTTAATAATTTGTTTTTATATCACAATGATTGTAAAATAAAAAAAAGCACACATCAAATTTAAAATTATTTAAAGTAGATAAAGGATTTCAACAATTAGTGAAATATTATACAGGATTGGTATTCAGATACCTAAAAACTTTTATTTTTTTGCTCCCAAATATGCACTAGAACAGTGATACTTTTGTATTACGAAAACTTGCAAGGCAAAGAAAATTCATTTTGTACCATATCTTAAAAGACAAAGACATTTTCATAAAATCAACTAAGTAACAATCGGAAACAAAACTCAATTTTGCATTTGAGCTTATTTAGTCATTTTATGGATATCATGACTTAACATACTGTTCTTAAAAATAAAAACAGAAGCAATATAAAAAAAAGAAACAGTAAAATAAACTCTTAACAAAATACATATATTCTGTAAAACAAAAAAATGCAAATTTGTATATTGCACAGTTATAATGTTTACTCTGTGACTTACTCTGATAAATATAAACCTTTGAGGAACATGAAGGCAATGAATTTTAAAAATTATCTATATGTGAACATTCACAAATATATATCAAAACATTCAGGATGAAAACGACGAGATGATAAAAACAGACTAGACTACCAGTCAATCAATGTGAACAGGCAGTAGAGTTTAGACTCCTCCAATATATAAGGAGGAGTAAATTCTGATAACATGGGGAGGAGTACCAAAAGAGACAGCAAAATCTAACAAATAGTGCGAATAGGAACTAATTCAACAAAAAATTATAACAATAACAAATCATCTCCCTTACCACAAAATAAAAAAGAAAACCATTACAAAATCTGACTTTTCGTAAAATAATGTAAATTAAAAGACAAGACACATACAAAAATTAGTCTATAACTTGATTCTTATAATGTAATAAAAAAAAATTAAAATAAATGAAAATAAAATAATTTACTTTGCAGTCTCTTTTTTTTTTACTAGAAAAAGGTACATTTATAAGACAGGACCATTTACAATTCTTAAATGTGTTGCATTAGTACTCACTAAAACTTGTATCATAACAATCATCTTTAACTTTGGCATATGTATCAACCTGAGGTACATATGAGCAGTCAGCCTGAGAATAACCCATATATGGCCTAGAATAACCATCATAATATTGATTATTTTGTGGCTGCTTGGCAGCATGATCAGTATGGGGCATTTGATAACTATGAACAGGACTCATATTATGAGTTTGTGACTGATCTTGGAAAGAAGTTTCATTTCCATTTTGGCTCTCTTGCCAATGCTGCCAACTATGTTGAGGAGCTGGTGCATCTGTAGTAAAATATGGTGAGGTAACTGTAGAAGATCCAGACCAAGATGACCCTGATGGACTGTATCCACTGTGTTCAACAGGTCTTCTTCCCCTTCCACGCCTACCAGAGCCACGACCTCGAGGTCGAACAGGAACACCATCTGTATGAACAACAGGCACAGGATATCGACCTATATCAGTTTTCCTTTTTCTCCCTCGTTTTCCCCGTACTGGAATCATCATTCTTAGTTCAGTTTCTGTTTCTAAACTGCGGTGCACAGTAGCACTGACATCATTTCTACGATAGTCAGAATAACATTCTTCATGATTGTCCTCTTTAACTTCTACTTTTAATTTAACATCTGGGAATGATACCTCAGAAAAGTCTAAATCAGGTAGTGCACCACACAAATGATCCCTTAACTTTTTAAGGGCAATATAAAATGGAACTTTATCAACGGCTCTAGGTAATTGAGCACATCTCGCACTTGAGGAAGGCATGACGAAAACAGACTGAAAAAAAAAATTATTTTTAAAAAAATTATTTGCAAATTACAATTACAAGCAATTTAATTTCACCCAATGGGTTGAATTGGGGGGGGGGGAGATCACATTAGAAAACCTGTTAATATTTTAAAAGTCACTAAGTCTAGGATATCTAAGTAAAAGTATTCATGAAAAAATCAAAACAAAGATAATTAAAGACTGACAATTTGAATTACATATAAATTAAGAGCAGATTAATAATTGGTTGCTTTTTAAGCTTAAAATACTAGGGGTGTTTTTAAGTACCGTTTTTAAATATGGCAGCTGTAGTGTTACTGTTGTATTTCACACATTAACTGAGTACCTATATCTGTTGGATAATCAGATGCCAGCACATAAGCATTTGTCTGTATTTATGTTTCTGCTTTCAGTGTGCAGACATGTAGCACAGGAAACAAAACAAGAATCCATGGAATGGAGGAATTTAATATCACCCATAAAAGTAAAGCTTAAGCAAACAATTTCAACACACAAAATTATGTGCACAGTGTTTTAGGATAAACAAGAGGTACTGATAGCAGATTTTTTGCCTCAGGGACACAATACCTTAATTTATCTGCATTATGCAATAAAAAAAAAAGGCATGGCATGCTCAGTAAAGATTGTTTTGCTGAATGACAATGAACACTACACATGGCTCATTTAACCCAAGACCTCATTGTATCATATGGCTGGTAATAACACACCCCTCAGTATTTCCCTGATTTTGTTCTCAGTGGCCACAACTCCCTCCATTTGTAAAAGTATTTAGGTAGTCAGAGTCATGATGACAATGCTGATATCAAAATTGCTGTTCATCAGAAGGCAGATTGCTATAAGATGGAACAGAGGTTGGTTGTATGATATGTATCTTATAGTGGAGGTAATTATGTTGAACAATACAATAAGGTACAGGATTTTCTTTTAAAAATAAAATTAAAAAAAAAAAAAAAAAAGCCCGCACTTTTTAAAAAATATATATCAAAAAGGTATTTACTTAAAAAATGAACTTAATATTATCTAATATATTATTTACAATAAGGAAAATAAGTCTCATGCAAAAACAGAAAAATTCATCAGAAGTGATGACAAAAAAAATCTTACAATTCCTGTTCCTTGAATAGGATCTGGTTGTCTCCCAAAATCGAAATTTTTCTTTCCTGAGAAAACTTCATATATCACTGCAAATAACACAAAAAAGAAATCAGTGTATATTTACACATAAAACTGAAATCAATGTCAAATTAGTTTGTAATGATAAATATTTTCTTTAAAAGTTATAATAAAATCTAATACTGAAGTAAAAGTTATTTTGTTACATGCTTTTTTACAATCTGGAAAAATGATTCATAGATGTACCTTTATTCAATACAAAAAACATTATCAAAGCAGCAGTATGAGAGAGAGAAACTAATAATCACTCCTAAATTCAATATAGGAAATCCAAGCAATTAATCAAATTTTATACCTTATGTATGTGAATGCTTAGATATGTAACTTTTTTTTACCTCAGATTTTTATAAGTTTATTTTCATATACATGATGATAAAATTAATTTATGTTTAAATTTAACATAGAAAGAATTGTTATAACTAAACTTTCAACTCTTCAGGTTTTAAGCAATATCACATTTGCATACAATACGAAAGAAACCAGATATCCAACATATATTTTTTAAAATGGGAATATTTAATAAAAAAATATTTTTATTAATTTGTTTATTTACAAAACGGTCACTTTTTTTTTTTGAAAATGTTAAAATGATTTATCACATGAGAAAACTATAAAATATTTTTTAGAAAATCATTTATTTTTTTACTATTATAACATAGTAAGATTATATAAATTAAAAAGTTTATATCCTTAAACTGAGGACTCAATGAAATTAGAGAAAATACATACTTTTTCCATTGAATACAGCAATTTTTGGTTGATATTTACGTAGCTTGGAGAGTAAAATCTCTGCCCCTTCTCTGATTTCTTTTCTAAGATAACAAAAAGAATTTTAAGAAAGAATTTTTAAAAAATTGACTAAAATTTTACAATAGTAAATTATAAATTAGTTTGAATTAAAAGAAAAAAATATAAAGAAATAAGTGAATAAACTTGCCTACTCAAATCAGCACTTCCTTTAGTAGGTCGAGGAACAATATTTGTGAAACCTATGCCATGAGAAATTAATTTGAAATCATCTACAGCACTCATAGGTTCAGGAATAAGGCCAGACAAAAATAGACATTTCCCTAAAAGGAATTTATTATATAAAATGCTAAGAAAGAAAAATATCAAATATTTAATTGCAGGACAAGTTCTGTATAGTAATTTTAAATTTTCCTTGGTATTACAAACTCGATTTGCAAAAATCGGCTAAAACTCTTAAAAACTTTAAAATTATCAAACAAGAAAATAAAGAGAATATTTTAAAATTTAATAAAATGGAATTTTATAAATATTAATTAATAACATATTTAACTAAGAAAAGCTATTTCGCTTTCAATACATTCAAATAAAGAAACAATGGAAAATGCATATTACTTGAATGAGTGATAGTTATAGCGCAAGAGCCAAAACCGGCTAAGCAGCGCCAAATATTTGTTTAAACTGTAATCTAGATAGAAAAAAAAAAGTAAAACTAAATTTATAAGGAGAGTAAAAAATAGAGAAGGATTGCTAGGATAAGCTCAAAATCATGATTCTTGTACTTACCTAAAAGCATGCCCCTGAGGGGGGTGCTTATTATACTACTCTAATAAGCAACATATAATCATATTACATTTATTTTATTCACAATTTGCATATTTTATGAGAAATTTTCAATTAAAGCAACTCTTAATGATTAGTAAGAAAGATTTTTTAAGATGAAAGAAAAGTGGGTTAAAAAAATTCATTATATTTTTTTACTATAGAAATTAGCTTAGATAAAATCTTAAAGCAGAAATGATCAAAACTACATGTCAAAGAACACACATTTTAACTTAAAAAAACTGGGAATTATATTTAAAGTTGAAATCATTATTAAAAACACATCCTTTAAAATAAATAATTCATTTTTATATGAAGGAAAAAAAATGAAGAAAAAACTTCAATATAAAAATGAAATCAGAAGTTTAGTTGTTTAACAAAACAGAAGTTTTAATTTACATAAATATTAGATTAACTGGAAGGTTCTGTAAGTTTGTGAAGTGAAAGAAAATACATTTTTCTAGCATAGTTATTTAATAATATATAATGTATAATGTAATTTCTATTGTTACTTATGACTTTTTGTCATGGGTGATAGTAATTTGCAGGTACAATTTCTGAAAAATGCTTTGTCTTTAAAGGTAAAAAAGCTAAGTGGTGCTTGGTTGACACCTATCTGTTTTCAATGCAGCATTCAGTTCAATCCTTTTTGGACTGGATGATAATTGAGGAAAAAAAGTGGATTATACCAACAGAAACATCACAAGGAAATGAGCATACTGTGAGTCTAGACAATGTGCCCCTCCCCCAACTCTACACCAAGTTTAGGTCTGAATAAGAAAATGCTGTGGAACATCCAAGGACCAATACATTACAAGCTTTTGTACCTAAACGAAAAGCTCAATTCAGAGAGATACTGTTAGCGAATGGATGATTTAAACAAAGCATTCAAATTAAAAGATGTTGAAAATGTGCCATTAGAAGCCCACACTGAATCATGATAATGCCACATCACATGCTGCTTTGACAACTCAACAAGAAAACCACAGAACTAAGGTGGGAAATTCTGTTGCACCATATTCCCCAAACATAGCATCCCCTGATTATAACCTGTTTTTCTCCGCAAAGTATTTTGAAGGAAAAGAATTCAAAACAGAAGCATATGTCAACAAAGCACTGCTTGAGTTCACATCTAAAAACAAGGCATTTTCAAAAATAATATTTATTAATTACCGTTATACTGCATAATAAATATTATCAAATGTATGAAAAATGTATTTTCTTTCACTTTACAAAGAGACTAAACTTTCTGATAAGACATAATGAGTGGTGAAACTAAAATATAATTTTTTTTCAGTGTTAAAGGACTGTGAACATTTTTTGAGTTCATTATGTAATTAAACTTAAAATATTGTAATCAAAATCTCTCAATTTTTAATATGAGATGCTATAATGAGAGTTCACAATACTCAAACAACTGTATTATGCCTAATTGTTTCTTCTTAATATTACATTTACATAACATTTAATATATTTTGGCTAAAATTTATTAATAAGTGATATTCTCATGATTTTAATTCAAAATGTATGGATCTGTTAATGTAATTTTTAACATTAAAATTTCTTTGTTGAGTTATTTATTTAAATGAAACTCTGAATAAAGGAAGAGTGAGTAATTTTTAAATAAGATTACCAATGTTACATACAAGATATTTGGCAAAATGGGAAAGATATTCAAATAAAAATAATAATCTTTTTTTTTTTTCTTCTAACAAACACACTGCATAGTTTTTATATCCTTTTTTACTAATTCATGCTTTGAAGAAAATTTTTTTTTCACTATTCTTTATTTAACTCAAACATGACTATATGTTATAATAAATGAATTTGCCTAAGAGCTGGCCATTCCTAGGAAATAAGTGACTGTTTACAGCAGAAAAACTGCCTGGACTAGAAAGCAAATAATAATTATAAAATGAAGTAAATACAAACAACTAAATAATTATATCTAGATTCGAGAAATTGAATCATGAGATTTAAAAACAAATACAACTTGACAAGTCTCTGAACATTTCTATATTTCGAGATGCACCACAGACTGTATTTAACAAACTTATTTAAATATATCATGAAAAGATGGGCTTATTTCTAAATGTAAATTGTGAGTTCACTTACGCCCAGACAGACCCAAAAAACTTTTTATAAAAGAGATTTAAAACAATGCTTTATTTATGCAACAATGTTTGATTATGGTAGTGATACAGTTAGTTACAAGTGTAGTGAATGTGGGAAATTATTTTTAAATGTAAGTGGGTATTTGTTATATATCCAAAACATTCTAAATTCATTCAATTTTTTCAACTGATCTTACTTTTTAAATATTAGAGGCAATCTATTGGGAGTATGTACAGTCAAGAATTAAAACTCTAGAGTATTTAATGCACCTTTTACAGCAGTCCTTAAATCAAGTAACTAACAATATGGCAAAATCTTGTTTGGAGGCAGTGAATCTTTTTTTTTTTAAAGATTGTTCAAAGGCTATATAGATTTTTATTGTCTTATCAACTTTTTGGAGGGCCATATTAAGATATGAACATGGAATTGGGTAATAAATTAGATCTGAAAGAATTTATTCATGATTTTGCAGGGGGAAAAAAATGAAAAATATTTTAATTTAAGTTTGGCTTTGTGTATTATTGCAATAGTTTTGTTTGTTGTTTTAAAAGTACATTTAAATTACCTTTAAAAACAATAGGTACTAGCTTTAGCCTGCAAGTTAATTGTCATTAGCTTGTTAAAAATATAAATTTTGTTTTTAAAATATACAATTTTCGTAAATCTATATTAGCATTATTGTCTTAATTCAGCCATGTCATTTTTTTTTTAAAGTTAACATGGTTCTTTTATGATTCTGTTCTTTCTCCAAAAATAATTATTTTATTTGAGAAATTGTAAATTTTTTTATGCTTAGAGGGCAGATTTTTTGGGTTTGCCTACAGCAACAAAAATGCTAGGGTCGGCCCTGCAGTCATACTTAAATATCGAAAAATGCTATATTTGATTATATTTAGGAGGAAAAAATTAATAGAAAATTTTTTACAGAAATGATTGCCAGGTCCAGCATAATGGTGTCCTTTATAAGCTGCCATTAAGCCAGGATTGATACCAATCTGCAAGAGAAATTTGATAAAAACATAACATTCTTACCAAATATAAGTACAAATTTTAAAATTAATTGCAACCTTATTTTGAATGAAAAACATGTGACAATGCTAAGTACTTTAAATGATGTGCAATTTAATAAGAGGAACCTCCCTTCCCCCAAATCACTTTTGATCACAACAATACTCTTAGATAACAATTATTTCATAGCTTTTTAATAATATTTTAAGAATCAATTATAGATCCAACAGCATTTGATAGATAACAGCCTCACTTAAAAGACTCTTCCTATTCAACAATATTAAATATTCTTCTGTCTGTTAAAAAACTTCAGTTATATAATTCTTTTTTTAAAAAAATTCTGATTGTATGAGTAACACAATTTAATACATTCATACTATAGAATTCCAAATAATTTTTAACTATAATGTTTTCATACATCTGAATACTTTATCACCTATTTAAATACTTTTTTTGGAGGTAAATAAAAATAGGTCAATTCTTTTTTGTATCAAAATTTGTTGATTATTGATTACTTCTATTTAAAGATGCAAATTAAAACAGGTCTAATAAAATGTGAAGTAACATTTGTATCACATTTCAAATAAAAATAAGAAAATGAACTTTCAAAATATAAAAATTTGAAATAGTAGACATTATTAACTTTTATATTTTAAGTGGAAGACAAATTCAGGCACAGCAAATACATAAATTGAAAACTTGAATAAACAAATGTTTTTTAATAAACTTGTTTCAATGTAAAATTCAGGATGAAAGAGAGTATATATTTATTCTTGAGACATTTTTTGCTAAAAGATATCAGATGTAATATTTTTTTTTACTTTAACATTCCCATTAACATACAAATTGCTATGGAATAGAGCACATATGAATGAAAATATAAAATATATTAAGAAATGACCTGACAAGTTTCACAAATGCCTAATTCTAATTCTGAATTTAAGAAATATTGGCCATCAATATTTTTCAAAATTTGCTCAAGTTCAAAAGCTCTTTTTCATTTTGTGAAACTTGTTAATGATGCTAAGTGTACGAAATAAATTTTTACCTATGAAATAACTAAATTACTGTTTGAAAAGTATTTCTTCTCCCTGTAATTTAAGAGCACCACAAAATCAATTCAAAATTCGAAATTGAAATATAATGCTAACTTAACAGTTTACTGCCTCTTTACATACAATTTTTTTATACAGTTCTTGTCAATACATTTTAGGCTGACATTTAATTAAAATTATGAAAGGGACAATATAAATAAAATGAAAATTTATATTATTTTCAATCACTTTGAATGATGCACTTAACTATGAAATTAAAACACTAATATTCATATACAGCAACTGCATGTGAATTATGAAAATCAGCAATTCACAAAAAATTACTTTAAAGTTGCTATAACTTTTAAAAATACCCACTAACATAAAATGTTTTGAATAAAATTGAAACGCAAGGATACAGAAACAAAAGCTCAGATTAGGCAAACCAGTTTATTGAAATATATTGTTATGACTACAAATCAGTATATGTTTAGCATTATGACACATATTATGGCAAAGTTATTAACAGTAATTTTTATCAACAAATTATAAAAATATACTTTTTGCATTTACAGTTTATTTTTCAAGAAAAGTTAATTTTATTACTTTTATAATTTCCAGAAAATATTTATCAAAGCCAGTTTCAAATTTCTGACACATATAAACATTTAGAGAATATCTTATATAAAGACTCAGCTCATATTTATTCTGAAATAAGATTTTTTTATAAAAGTTCCTTTCTTCTTTCAGTTTGTTTGGTTTTATTAACGTAGCACTAGAGGCAAAACGAGGGCTATTGGTGACGGACCTTGTAATTTTGAATCTTGGTTAAGAAAAAGAACGACTTCTGAGCTAGCACCCATCTCTCCAAGCTTCCACACCAATGGGAAGACTTTGTGCCCTGATAGATTTAAAGTGCATCTGTCCCAGTGACACAGCGGATCTTTAATGACATCAAGGCTCGAACCCATGACTTGACGAAAACCACCGGACACGAGTTCGCGATCATAACCACTAGGATACTGTGGCCAACTACTCCTTTCAGAATTGAATTTCTTAGACCAGAAAACATTTATCATAAATGTATAAATTTCAAAAAAATTCTGTAGAACAGAAAAGTGACTTACAATTACAATATCTAAGCCATGACTTAAATGATCTGGAAGAGATTTTTTCATAACTTCTTCTTCAGGCATTCCATCAAATCGATCCATTCTCTTTCTTTGCTTGAATGTTTCAGTGATCCTTTCTTGCTTCACGCATTTCACCCCATCAGGAGTATTAATATATTCATAACTAAAAAAAAACACACACATAAAAAATTTAATACAATGAATTTTCAAATTAGAGCATGTCCATCAAACAAGTCTAAACATCTAAGGAAATTCATTTCAAAATATATACGAGAAAAAGAAAATCTGAGATGCAAATGTTACCTAAGAATTGATTCTATCAATAAGAAATAATTCATAAAATTCCAAAAGAGCACTTAAAAGTATTATAGGCTGAGGGACACTAACAAATTTAAGTGGAACTATGTTTTACATTCCTCTTTACTCTGTGCTTTGTTGGCATTATACATTTTATCTATTCCTTCTGAACAGCAAAAGAGCTTTGGAAATAGATTTTCCAATAGCATAGCAAAATTTGCCAACATTTTAATTCTTTAAAAAAAAAAAAAAAAAAAAAAAACATTATTGTATGGAGGTGAATGGAGGTCTGAAATTTATTTTCAATTTTTCAAAAAGTTTCAATTCTAAAACTAAATACTTTATTCAGAAATACTTCTAATACTATATATATATATATATATATATATATATATATAATATCATCTCCAACTTAAAATCTTCAAATATTCCCTGCCTAATTATTTCATATAAAGTTCTAAACACAGATTAGAGTAGAAGCTTTTCTAGAGTACATTCAAACATAACAAGTCAACAGAAGACAAAATGATAAAGAAATATTTCCTTCTTCTAACAATTTACTAGAGAAAGAACCTTATTTTTTACAGGATCACAGAACTTTAATGGTATTTTAAAAGCTTAATTAAAAAAATATTGGAATTAAAAATAGTTATCAGATTTTACTACCTTTTGATAATTTTTGAAGTTTGGATTCCGTATACCATCAATGAAATTGAACTATTACATTTAACTATCATACCTAATAAAATTTAATTTTTCTTTTTAATTCTGATTAAGACAAAAATCCTGGAGTTATTTTTTGAACAGTTAACATGATAAAAATTTGAGAATTTCGCTAACTTAAAGCAAAACTTTTTTTTTTTTTGATCCTGTAATTATAAATATTTCAGATTTTGAATAAACAAGAATAAGTAAAACTAAGCAATATCTAGTCCAATATTTACCTTATTCCATTTGGTTCTTTCTTTTTCCTTCCTCTTTTCTTTGGTTGTGGAGGAATATCATCATAATCTTCATATTGATAAGGATCATGCTTTACAGTTTGACCTAAAGTTTCAAATACTTGTTCATCAGCTGCTCTTTCTTCATGCCTTTCATTATTATCCATAGGATAACCACTATCAGAATTCACAGGTTTTCCTTTGTAAGAGGAACTATCGACATTTTCCTCACCAGAGAAAAACATTGAGGATCCAATACTATAATCCAGCGGTTCTTGACTTGTACTGCTAGATGTGAGGTAAGTATAATGATTGTACTGATCTTCAGGTGACCATTGCCAATCTTCATTATGTCCATAAAGTGTAGATGTAGACAATGGTCCTAAATATGAATATTCTGACGTATGGGAAGGTGATGACATTTTAAAATAGTCTTTCCTTTAAAATAGAAACAGAAAGATATTAAGTCCAAGAAGTACATACAATGACAAAATTTGTAAATTATTTTAATATTATGGTAACAATTTTGATTACTGTTCAGGTTACTTAACTTACTTCTAAACTAAAGTAAAAATGTTAGAACAGGATTTATATAAATAAGACTAGCTGATACCCACCCGCTTCCCAGGGCAGACGATAATATTATATTTCGCAACCTATACGTAAAATATCAAGACAATTTTCAATTTATAAACAATAATGATAATCTAAATTTAAAATTTTAAGAAACTGATTGTCTTTAATAATGGTTATCCAAGACTTTCAAATATATGAGAAACATAAAAAAAATTGGTAAAAAGTCACCCCATACATATATATGGATAGAACTCATTCCACCGTATACATGTTACACCTAATATTGAAAAATATACAACCTTTTGTTAGAAGATTCATTATGTGCTTAACTTTCAAATGAAATACCCTTGCAACGGCATCATGTATATCATAAGATTTTGTCCTAAATTTGCAATACTAAAAAAAAAGTCGAGAAAGTCGGGACGACCAAAATGTCTTATGTATGTCATAGCATCTTGAGTTTGTTCACACATGTAGCAAGGTTCTCTAGTAAACGAAGATTGTCTTGCATGTGCACTACTCCGTATGAAGTAACCATTATAGCATTTTTCAAAATTTCGCTAGGTTTTGGGGCTAAACTACACTTTCACAACCGTGGGATTCCAAACTTATTTAAATCTGTACGCTTCCTAATTTCGACATGCACGAAATTTCACATAAAGAGCCCCTTCACCAAAATCTTGCCAATCCTCCATCAGCGCTTCAATATAAAATTATTTGGTATTTTTCCATTTCGCATGCACAAATCTCACCAAGTAAACTTAATTGGTGACAATACACAGTATACATAGAAAAAAAATATATGTTCCGTTTGGCGTCGGTCATATCATTTTTGGCAATAAAGTCGCCAAAAATTACATAACCGATGGATAATATTAGATTAACGGTTGAAAATTACATTTTGGATAAGAGTTCCGTAAAATCCGTTCTTAGTGAGCGTCTACATTGCAAAATGAGTAACTGTGCTAAATTTCAAGTCAATCGGTTGTATAGTCTTTGAGATCTCGTTATGAGTCAGTCAGTGGTATTTCGCTTATATATATAAAAGATTGGAAATTGAAATGACCAAACTAACCAGAAATCTCAAAAACGAGATAACAATGTCACAGCATATTGCTAAATACGAGATAGTTTCAATTGACCATTCAAAACATGAGAATTGGAACACAAATTATCTTCTTTCTTAGGAAAAAAAAAAAAAGCATACAACAAGTATTTTAACAAGTTTTTGAAAACAGTAAAGTAAAAGTTTTTAAATCTCCACCTTACAGCCTGATTAAATACAAGAAGGATGCCATGATGCATATCAAAAGGTAAGAAGCAGGCTTTTATTATTAAGGAATAATAATAATTACAAAAAAAGGCTTAGTATCTAAAATATTTAGAAAATAGCTACGATTAAGTTGAAAATTTGTATTCTCTTTTTAAGCATAAAAGAAATAAATGTTATTATAACATATATATGTTATTTAATTTTAATTAATCCCTCCCTCTTGATAATTATTAAAAAAATTATTTTATTCTTAATTGATTTTTATGTGACAGTAATCTTCACAAAATATTTGGAGGAATGCAATAATGACTTTCACGACATATTTTGCAAACGTGAGAGGTTTTTATATTGAATTGTCATTTAAGTCACATTTAGCCGGTTTCTGACATGATTAGTTTATGTATAAATGCAATTTTGAATAATTATTTAAAATTAAATATTTTAGCAAATTAAAATAAGCGACTTGCAAAAATGGCAACAATATCATTAACTACATCACAATACCTTATGTCTCAAAATCATAGCAATAAACAATGGTTATAAAAAAATTTATTTTACCATTATTACTTAAGATTTTTGAATAACAAATTGAATTCTTAATATGGTAATAATACAGTAAGCTCTCCAGCAAAAATATGTAAAATATTTTAAAATAAAAAATAATTTTTGAATACACAAATTTTAAATTAATAATCATTAAAATAATGAAAGGAAAAATATTTGTGTAACGTGCTCTTAATTTAAATTCAAAACTTCGTCGTACCATTTTATCAATATATAGAAAAAGACATAATAAAAAAGTATAGAAAATTTAAGCAAAAGTTTTCAAGAAATAGCCAAGAAAAGAATTGATTTGAGATACGAGATAGCAATTTTTGATTATATCTTATTTTTTGACTTTTCTTTAAACAATGGCTTTCACCAAAGACTCACAAAAACTCTTTTGCACGTATTATTGTAAATAATTACATACAACTACTAAACTATCTAAAATATTTAAAATTATTTTTTAAGTTATAACCCCCCCCCCCAATAGTAAAAAATCATAACACCTTATGCAACATAATATTCAATGTGAAACACAAATGAAATCATTATAATAAGAAAAAGTACTTATCAAATTACACAAACTCATTTCTATATAAAATCTGGATGCATATAGGACACAAATTGAAAACAAATCTTTTATCATATTAAAATATTTGATAAACCACTTAAAAAACAACACCAATTTTGCAATTAATAAAGTAGAAATGTTATTAAAAGAATACTCAAATATTTTTTAAAAAAAAGTTATATTCAGTAATATCCTGAAGTTGTAGGGGAGTTATAGGGGGAAAACATTAACATTTACAGTATGATTTATTCCAGATTTCAAAAGGTAATGAGAGTTTAAAAAAAAAAAAAAAATGTATCTCCTTAAAAAAATTGTTCATCAAATGATGAAATTTGAAAAGTAATAAAACGTTTTTGACTAAATATTTCAACTTTTTCATAATAAATGGTAAGCAATATATATACACAAGACTAACTAGATTTAAAAGTACAGGGAATGTACTGCCCAGCAAAACTTACTTAGAATAAAAACTGCTCAAGTATCAATATAAATAAATCTAAAGAGAATCACATTTTTTTTAAATGTTTAACCGCACAAAAGAGGCTATAGTGAATGATGTGCAATAACAGAGGTACCCAAGACACTAGACCAGTTACTCAACTCCCCCCCCCCCCTCGACAGATACATACAAAACAACTATTTCAAGTGGGCTGCAACATAAAGATGAATGGGGAAGGGGGGGAGATCGTTATGTCCAATGACTTATTTATAAAAAAATTAAATTAATGAGACCTTTGACACTGGAAACTGGCTTATTCTGAATATCATCCTTTTAATAATATCATTTAGATCAGGCTTGTATCTGCTACATGTTTTTCTTAAAATGTTATCTAGATGATAATTAGTAAGCCAGTATCTATATGTATTCTTTATATATTTCATTTTGAAACAAGATCATTCACACAGATATGTTGATGTGAACATGTTACCTTGCCACCAACATAATATTTTGTTACTATAGCAAAGACTTTTTTTTAAAAACCCAATTTATCCCCTCTTGCATGAAATCTTTGAAGAAAAGTATAACTGAACGATTTACATTTAATAGTAAAAGGACGATCAATGTAATATTTTTTTTAACATAACATTTTCAAAACAGAATAAAAAAAAGTTGCTGAACCTTGTTTTTTTGCCCTACAAAATAGTTAGCTTCTAAATTTTCCAGAATATATTTTTGTCAGACATTTTTCGCTTAGAAGACACTCAACATGACGGATAATTAACAGTTAAGTGTTTCACACATAAAATGGTCATGCTACTTCACTGTTAATATGGATTGATACAAATAGAAAAAGAAAAAAAAATTTCCCAATTTACATTTGTATGACATTGACAACAAAACAAAAACCAACTTGCTGTGCCTTCCAATATGGAACAGGTTGAATTCACCCGATAACTAGTTTTTATGCATTGTATACAACACACACCCTCTCATCAGGTGATTGATAAGATTTTTCAGCCAAATTTTCAATACATTGTACTTAAATTATAGAATTTCTTGGTGAAATGGACAATGAATGGGTCCATTCATAAAAATCTCCAAGTTGCAGATTGAGTATGGTTGCACTTGATATGGGGATATTTGAACCATCTAAAATATATTTTTCAATTCACAACTACTTGTTTGTAAAAACCATTTCATGTATAAAAATATGAATTCCAGATAACACTAATATATCATTCACAGTTCCATTTTTCAAGTTAAAAAGTGAATACATATCAGAGCCCACAGTAATGTATGGTAAGCCTAAGAAAAAACCTCAGTTAAAATTTAGAGGGTTTATTATGTCATTCGTATTTTTAATTGATTATTCTCATTGACTGATGTAAAAAAAACAAAAAGAATTCGAATGACAATTAGCAGAAGCAAAGAAAATGCTAAGCAATATATTGATACAGATAAATAAAGAACGTAATATTTTAACTGTGAAACTGAAATGCTTCAGCATATTCTGAACATTTAAACCAACTTTTATAAATATCATTAGATAAACTGATGATTACTGAATAGGATAACAGAAAATAATATCGAATGTCAATTTTTGTCATTTAGTCTTAACCTCATTACAACCTAATCACTTAAATTAATTTTCCTAGCTTTCAAAATAAAAACAAAAATTCACTAAAATTTAAAGCATAAAAATGCCAGCAGCTTATAATTCTGTTTCAAGACGGTCATCAGCAACAATTTTGTTCAAAATTCTTGTCTTACAATAAAGTTTAATAAGAGTGCTTCAGATTATGTAACCAAAATCATACACAATTTCAATAACATTTACAATTTGATGAAAGTATTGAAATTATTTTATTTATTTTCTCACAATTACTTGGAAGAGACACTGTCTTAAATTTTAAAAAATGCAACCAGATAGATAAATTGATATTACTTTTTAAAAGGAGAAAACATTATTCTAGCTAAAATCATTCATATAATATACATTCTGACAGGATTGGAGACTGGTCAGTTGTGTCTTTCAGATGTAAAATTATAACCAAGATTACTTTTTTTACACTCAAGCATTCCCTCTATTACAAATTACTAAAATATGTTTTTAAATTTAATAATTAAAAATAATTGTATAAATATTTTAAGTTTCATTTCCAGTAAGTGAAACTACCACTGCACGAGGAAAAAAAAGTGTTCAATTAATCAATTTTTCTACAAACGAATAAGAATACTTAAAATTCCTGCATTTTAAAACACTTCAAAAACATACTTTTAAAATGTTTCACAATTTGGATTAAAATGCAGTAAAAAACTATTGTACTCCAGTTATAAAACGGAAAGGAGGGGGGGGGAGATTATAACTTTGATCAAAAAATTCTCAAATGAATTTGATTTACATTAATTTTTTTTTTATTTTTAAACTTCATTGTACAATAACCATTTCTTGAACGATTCTGTTTCATATGAATATGAAAAAAGAGTCTGATAATAAAAGAAAGTATTTAAAAATTTAATAAACTGGATACAAGAAATTAAAAGTACTAAATCATGCTTTTGATTACAAAACATTAATTTTAACATTATGTCTAAATAATTTGAATTTTTGATTCATCATTTTAATAGCATCATTTATAACATATAAGTAGTTAAATGAAAAGAAATATTTTAAATAACCCCATTGATATGTTGAAATTAATAAACACCAGTTATTTTCTTGCTTCTCTCTACATATGTTTAAAGTTTAAATCTAACTGCTACAACTAAAAATTTGGTTTCCCCCTTTTTTGTTTATAGTACAGTATAAAGTTCTTTTTTTTTTTTTTTGTTTATAGTTAAATTATAATTAATAAATATACTAGAGTTTGTTAAGTGTCAATAAGATAATATGAATTCAATTTTTTCTCTTTTTCCGTGTTATACAAAATAAGTTTCCCACTTCCAACTGAACACATAAGAAGGTTTGAATTCTGGAAAGAGGTGAAAGGATGAGCCAGAATGTCAATTTTTAAAACTTTTAGAATCCAAAATTCTAAAAAGAGAAACATAATGATTTATTTTACACTAAAACTTGATCGACACAGAAGTTCTGAATGAAGAGATGATGATGATGATAGTGAAGTTTTATTGGAGCAAGAGCCAGATGTGGCCATACTGCGCCAAACAAGTTAAATCAGTGATCTAGACATTAAAACATTGAAAAAGATTGATAGACAAAAAGGTCATGTGAGAAAGTAAAGTCTATTGGCGCATGAGCCAAATACGGCTATGCTGAGCCAAACAAGAATTAACTGTGGTCTAGACGAGAAGAAATTGAGGAAAAGACAAATTAGTTAACAAGGAGGGTCGAAAATAGAGAAGGATCACTAGGGTATCCCGGAGTGCGTCACCCGTGTTTACCAAAGACAGTAAACCCTATGGGAAAGAAAAGATCATTAGGGTGCCTTGGGGTCATGATGCCTGTACTTGCCTAAAGAAGGCAAATCCCTGAGGTCCCCTGATATAATCCCCAGGAGCAGGGTGCCCGGCTATACCCCCAGAAGCTGGGTACCCAATTTAGTCGCCTCTTACGACATACACGAGCTACAGTGGGACTATTCTGTCATTCCCGATCACCACACAGGTCTCTGAATGAAGAGAATACAGGAAATAGATCACTAAATACATTCAATAGGGTTGGATAATTTTCTTCACTTATTAATTCCTTCTTTTTTAAACATATATATTTGTCTTCATTTTATGTAATCCTAGATTGTACTACGCTTAAAAAAGAATTATCAGGATCAATAGCTAAAAAAAACCAACCTTTCTCTATTGAATTAAACTATGAGTCACAAAAAAAAAAAGTGAATTTTTAAAAAATTATTTTTAAACATATACTTCAGTTATATAACAATAATAATTGAACATTTTGGTAAATTATGTACAGAAAACCATCTACAAGTTTAGATGATATTGATGAGAATTTTCCATGAAATTAAATATATATATTTTTAATATTGCAGATTTTAGTAATTTTTATTCGAAAATAAAGATAAGCCATCTTGAAAACAGTACTTTTCAATATTAATTATATCTAACAAATGTAATTCCTACATTATACTACAGAAATTAATTGTACTCCAAAATAATGACAACTGAATATTCTACTTGCATAAGACTTAGCTTACATTCAGGCAATTTTATAATATATTTCTGGTTTTTGTATCTTCAAATTTTACTTTGCTCCCACATTTTTATTTTACTTGCATAAAAATTCATCTGTTGCATTCATGAAATATTTAAGTATTCATGGATTTTTTGGGGAGGGGACTTAACTTTTCAAGTTTCATGTTCTTTGAAAATATTGAGTCTTATATAAAATATTCACTACCTTCAACTACTGTACCTTTTTGAAAAAATGAATCAAGAAGTCCATTTAATAAAATATATATTACATATCCTAGGGTTTTTGATAAAGGATAGGATACGTAAGTTTAAAAATAATGTTTTCGTATAAAAAGACATTTTTTGTTAAATAATCAATGAAATATGAGCAATTGCAGTTTTCTCTAATACAATTTGAAAAAGAATGTTAATTTCACAGTAAAAAAATTACTGCAAAGAAATATGTTTATGGATGTCTTTTGGAAACAGATTTAAGTAGAGTAGAAGGAAACTCCAGCCGTAAAACAAATCCAAAATTTTACGGAATACATCTTTCATTTTTATTAGTATATATTTAATTATCTTCGATTCATCAAACCTATAGTCAAGGGTCATTCAACCTTTTACACTTTGAGGAACTGTTTGAGCTAACATTGTTTTGAAGGAACCTCTTGATTAAAGAGCAGAAAAAATAGGATATCAAAGCCTTATTCTACTGAAATTTACCAAATTATTATTGTATCTTTATTTTATTACAATACAAACATATTAATAAGATAATGAATGGAAAGGTAGCTAATGGCATTTTATGGTTTCCTAAAAATATTCTATGAATAACAAACACTAGCAACAATATTTTAAATAATGACAAATGAATAAAAATATTTTAATGATTTAGCTGTGATTGTTTTTTATTGCAAAGTATTTTTATGTCTGGAATAATTGTTGAAATATGCAACCTAATGTCCTCTTCAGCATCCAATCTGTATTTTGTTTTAGTAGCACCATACAAAGAGAAAGACTTTTAGCATACACAGGTTGAAACAACTGACAGATGTTTCACAGCTATTTTGGCAATTTCAGGATATTCTTTTGTAATGTCAATCCAAAAATGCATAATATCAACTTGACTAAATTTTAGTTTCAACTGCACGTCGGTCAATATGTCAATTCGAGATACATCGACTAAAACAAAGAACGGAGACTAATATGTGACCTAATGTGTCTTGATTAATGTACTTGAAGCATGCGACTTTTACAAAATTTAAGATTTTATTTTATCCATAAAATATTTGTTTATATTTATTTTTACAAACAAACCACCTTTAAGAATTTGATCTTTTATAAAATTTAATTATTTTACTAAAATTTTTTTGCTTTGATTAAGCAAATAGTGATCACTTGCGGAACCCAGGTTGAAGACCTCTGATATAGTCCATAACCCTAATAATAAATAAATTAAAGTCATAAATGTCCATTTTATTCTTGTGAACTCAAGGTCTATTTATGACTCAAATGTACTCAAGGTTTCGTTTATATTTAATTTACAACAAGAAAGATATACTTCATAATTATAAATAAATTATGTTTAATTATTTTTCTGCTAGGGTAATACCAATGACTATTTTGAAAAGCAAAAGAAAAGGAGAGAAAGAAATTTATTTCCTTTTTTCTGAATCAAAAGCACTATGATTAAGATTTTTACTAAATAATGCATATCTTACTGAAGTTTCTTGAAAGTGATCTTAGTTAATCTGGCTTTATCAAGATGCAAATCTTAATGTATATTTCCAAAATAAAAAAAAATACCTTTCATTGATAAAATCCAGTAAAATTATAGTACTTGATAAAGGCCACCAAATGTATTATATTTTTCAAGTCACACCCCTGATAATTTTGTTCCAAATCATGGTCATCTGGTCAACAGCTTTACCATGAATAATACAAAAAAAATTTGACCAGTAAATCTTCCTGATATGTTATTCTTAATCTTTACAATAAAGAGAGTAGCTATAAAAAAATTAAACTGCGAAGAAGTATATGGAATACAAATAAGAACAGGAAACGAAAAACTAAATTCAAACACTTTACCATTTAAATAATATTACGGTTTTAAATAGAGTTCAGAAAGAAAAAAAAATTATGCTAATTCATCCAACTCATTACGTAACATGATGGAATATAAATCTAATTTATTGCAAATGTAACATGATATAAAAATGATAATCTGTATATCATAAAAAGCAAATAAGGAGATTTAAACAGAAATTTTCAAACAAAGTGCAAGTTTTTAATATTCCCATTCAGTTATTTTTCAAGACAAATTCTTACAAAGATTAATATATTCAAATACACCTAATTTACACTAACATGTAAAAAATTTATTCATATGAATCTAATTTCAATAATTTTTTAAAATTATGACTGAAAACATAAAAACAATATGAGCACAAAAAATGTATTTAGATTTCTTATATTTTATAAGAGATGGCATAAAATTGAAACAATTCATTTTACAACAGAAAGCTCACAGTTTATTTACTTCATTTGCCTGTATTTCTGTCAAATTTTAATTATGTTTTCAAATGTTTTAAAAAGAGAAAAAAATCGTTTAAATAATTTATTGGTTTAAAAGAACTACATCTAGAAAATACCAAACATGTGAAATAATGTAACATACATTTAAGACATTTATCATAAAGTGTATATAGTTAGTATTTATTAGTCTAGAATTACTTTACAGACTCTTACTTCCCCTAACTTGTCTTGAAAATTACTTTTTAATTATGCTAATCTGAAAAATTTATATTAAACATACATTTATAGCATACAGTGATGCAGGGATAAATCTTTAAATTGTAATAATTTTCAAATAATCACAAACTGATTTGGTGAGCATTATTGATTTAGTTGGCATGATTGGTTGCATTAGACTAGAAATGGACTATCTAACAATTGAGCTTGCAATTTTTTAAACCTGTTAAGAAATCAGGACTACATCTGAATTGGTAGCTTGATCTCTTCACTTAAGCCAATGTGTAAAGGCTCACTTCCAAATAATGGAGGAAAAAAAAAAAAAAAAGAAAAAATTACCAAATACACAAATAATTAAATGAAAAATGTTTCCATACTTATTTCAGGAACGGGGAGAAGATAATTCTATTTTTATACCAGAAGCAATGGCTATTTTCCAAGCTCTATATGATTTAATAGAGGCAATCAGAAATCTAATTTTATCAGATAGTTACTCTATTCTATCTGAGCATTGAAATTACAATATCCGGTCTAAGAAAATCATTCACAGATTATCCAGTTTAGATTTTCATAAAATTTAATACATACTGTTGGATTTACTTTGGATTCTACAACATGCAAAATTTTATTTGAAATAAACAGGTGGATTAAATCACAAGATCAGTAAAAGAATCTAATGTATTGTCTCAAAAGACACACACACACATTACCTATCTATATATAAAAACATTACAAAACAATTCTTATTTTAGCAAATTCTTTGAAATTCAGGAAACATTCTGCACATTAGCATTACATCTAATCAAACAAACAACAAATGAGAGCAGATTCTGAACACAAAATTCTCAGCAAAATGACAATTACTCAAAAATTGCAACACAAATTTAATGTACAGGAAATGCAATGTTCAGTACCCATAACTGTATAGACTGTCTGGCAACATGCTATTAACCTGCAAAAAACATATCTCATTACAACAATCTCTACACTATTTTCATGAGTGATGAACAAAGCAATATCAATTTCGGAAAGCTCCTGGATAAAGCAGTTATTAATAAACAAATGCTTTAAGTATTTCTACAAAAAATGAAATACTTTAATAACTTCTAAACCAAAAGAATATTTTAAAGGGGATACATAAAATAACCTTTTTGTTGCTCAATATCCCATATTACCCAATCAATTAATAATTCATTCAAAAAATAAATAAAAACAATATTTTTACTCAATTTTATTAAAACACATAATAACAAATTCCTTTCCAGCTAATTATTCATTGCTTATTGAAAAAAAAAATCAGACTTAACATGAAAAAACTAGAAAGATATTGTGAAAACATAAAGAACTTTACTGCCCAGACCTTTTGCGGATAATCACACTAATTTTCTTTAAAGAAATTTAAGTCAATTAATTTAAAATTGACAAAATTAAATATCAAAATTACTTTTTAATTATGTGCATTTTACAAAACACAAACTTTAATACAACTAAAATGAATAGAAACAAAGAACTGACTACTCACACTTCTATAGCCAGAAATTGTACTAGTATAAAATAATATGGTTTAAATTTTCAGAAAAACTTTACAAATATTAAATTTAAAGCTTTCCTCATTCAGAAGACAAAATCCTGCCCAAAAGAAAAAGTTTTCAAGTAACTTTTAAAATTAAACAAAAAAAAAGGATAGATTAAATTTATAGTAATTAAAATAATAAAATTAAAATGACATTTTTATTAATAAAAATAATTCAAATTTGTTTAAAATTGGCAATTTGCAAATTTCTTATCACTGTAAATAAAAACGTTCGGAAAAAAAAAACCAATTTCTTTTATTTCTCAGTTATATAGATTCAATTTTCAGATGAATAGATTAATTTATTCTGTAAACAGAAATAAATATCTAATTAATGATCATTTATATTATACAAGAAAATATTTTTTAAGAGGATGATTAAGTCACTGGATGAGGAGTCGCTAATGTATTAAAAAGCCGTTTACAAAAAAGTAAACAGACTCAAGCTATTTGCATACATAAAAAAAACAAAAAACATCACGAAAACCACATGGCCGTCGAAGAAAACATATATTATGACAACCAAGCAATTATTAACGCTAAACGAAAAGCATACCCATGACACTCCTACGTTATGAAAGCGATCAATATGTTCAAAAATACATACCATCATTTAAAAATTCAAAATTATTAAATACATTTTTTAAGTTTTAAAAGAAATTATAATTTTCAGCAATCAAATTTAAATTACCATCAGAATCTTAAAACAAAGTTGACATAGAATGCTATTCCGGATCATTTGTCATGAAACATCACATTATACAATTTTTGCAGTAATATTGATTGAAACTAACGATATGAATGTGCAAATTGGAATAAATTTCAGGCATTTAAATAATATGAAATATGGCGATAAATAATTACCTTTTCAAAAGCCACAAAATAACGAGAATGATATATGCTTCATTTTAAAACACAGCATTTTTGACAAGATGTGTTTAAATTATTTTTAAGTTTAAATCAAACACAATAACGAAAATTAAGTAATAATGAACTGAGCAGAGTGGCGCTACTCAGTTCACAACAAGAACAAAGCAGGAAGATTGCCAGGTTTAAAGGCCGGCATGAGAAAACAGTAAACCCTACATCTGAAATGAAATATGTAGCTGACGAGAAATGTATTTATTTATAATTAAAATAATTTCTCAAATGTAAGATTTTTTATGTGTAAATAATTTAATGTCATTTGATGCAAAAGTTATCGAAAAAAATGGGCAAAATGTAGTTTAAATGAATTACAATGATGAATTCTAAAATAATTTTATCATTATTTTACAAAGTTTCTGTTTCCAAGGTGTCATAAGACTCTGAGAAGAAATAACTTAAGCTTTCATTTGTATAATCTGTAGCAGAATTAAAGGAGAGATACAAATTTTATAAAAAAAAATTAAAGATTTTATTTGAAATGAATTAAAATGCCGAAATATTAAGAAAAATATCTTCAAAAACTATTTTTCTTCTTTTGAAATCGAAATAACGTGTGTATTGATACATTTCTTAATATGGAGAGGGCAAAAACTTATAAAAAAATATAAAGATACAAAAAGCAATTAACATTATATGATAATTTCATATGTGTGGTGTCAAGGTCTAGGGGTTAAACACATTGCACAGACCATATGGGGAAAATTGAAATGTATGATTTAGAACCATGTTTCTCAGTTTTCTTTCTTTAAAAAGATAACACTATCTTTCTATAAATGTATAACAAAATTAATATGAAGAACAGAATCAAAAAAATTAAATTCGTGAAGCTGATGCATTTCAGGAGGCCTTGATATCAGAGGACTTAACGTAATTAGAATTAGAAGAATTAGGGATGTAGATAAGAGCAAAAGAAGTAGCTTATAACACATAGTCGAAGTATTAAATTTTAAGCACAAAAGGCTTGAAATGGATAGAAATTGATTTCAAAAGAAATATTTAAAAACATTTTGTCCCTTAAGAAAAACGAAAGAATTAAGGAACATTCTACATATCCATACCTTCATAAAACGAAGTTGATAATGTATTTCTGATTCAGGAAACGATATCTAAATAATTATTTTATGAATGCTAGTTTAAAGCAAAATAGAACTTTTTATAAATTCTATTGTGATGTGATATTTATAAATCACATTACTTTGTATCCTCCGCCATTTAATTTATGTATCAACAAATAATATCGAAAAATGAGAGAGAGTGATGACCAGGAAAATGAGAAACGTTAACAAATTCAAAAACATTATACTCAAAGATTGGTTTAAATTGAAGTCGCACTAGTAACAACGTAATAACAACTGGTGACGGACCTCATAATATTGAACCATGGTCAAGTGTAAAGGATGATTCTTGGACTGAAACCCGGACATCCATATCAGCGCTAAGAAATGCCAACTCTGAGCTTTTATAATTTTACCAACCAGGCTATTGACACGGGATATTGAATTTAAAAATAACTTTACTTAATACGGAATTGGTTATTTATTAACGTCTTACTAAGAAGCAAAGTGAGAGTTATTTGCATGGTCAAGTGATGAGGACAGCATCTGAATTGATATCCCATTCCCCAAACTTATTCACGATACCAACTTGAAGATTTTGAACTTCCGAGAAATTTAATGTGGATTAGCCTCGTAACAAGACAGTTCTTAAGTGGAATCAGGAACTCATTATGGGCTAAAAGCCTTTGCTCTGATCATTATCTCATGAAACTCAATCAATCAAACTCTTAATATACATCTCTAGCCTAAAATTTTAGGTTGCACACAGTTAATTTAATTGACATAATGTACAGTTGGAAGTTTCAAAAACTGGATGGCTAGATATCAAAAATTCCATTTTTTAAACTGGGTGACTTGATTTACAAAAGTTCCCATTAGGTATGTGGCCGTGGTAGCCTAGTGGTTACTGCCGCGGACTCACGGCAGGCAGTTTTCGTCGAATCGGGGATTCGAGCCTTGATGTAACTAAAGACCCACCGTGTAGCCAGGCTGATGCACGTTAAATCTGCTGGAGCCTAAAGTCCTCCCACTGACATGGTGTGAAAGTTATGAGAGGGGGTACCCGTTCAGTTGTCGTCCTCGTCACTTGACCGAGGTTCAAAATTACGAGGCCCATCGCCAATAGCCCTCGTGTTGCTTCTAATGCGACATTAATAAAACCCAACCCCATTATGTATTTTAAACAAGAAAGCTTTTTAATAATATTTATATTTGAAGCTTATTTTTATGCGATACAAAACGTTTACTGGTTTCAGATAATATGTATATGTATTCAGATATTACATAAAAGAGAAAATCGATCAGTTCAAAAAAATTGCCAGAATCGAGGCATTCCAGGATGAATACTAAACTTTTTATGTCATGGTTCCTTCACATCAGGGAACTCAAGTTTGTCAAAAAGTTACGATCTGATGGCTTACTTAGTGAAACTATGTATGCTTTCACAATCTAAATCATTTTTTATCAATAAAAACACTTCCACTTTTTTTCTCCCATTGTTAATCTGTATAAATTTTCGAATTCCTGTCGTGGTATAATTTTTGAATACGAACTTTAATGTGACATTTAAGTAGAAATTTTACTAGGACTTTCTGATTTAGATATCATCAGATCTGAAGGATTGTAATTAAAAAAGAGGCAATCTTTTTCTAACCAAACATACGATTCTTATTTTCAACTGTCCTCAAGTGTGGACGACAATTAAGGGAATATATCCTAGCAACTGAATATAATCATACGTCCCGAATCCTCTATATTGTTTCAAGGGTCAAATGCTTAAACATTCCAAGGGCAGTAAGTTCAGGTGTCATCCTCGTCACTTGACTGAGGTCCAAAATTACGAGATCCGTTTCCAATAGCCTTCGTGTTACTTCTAGTGCGACGTTAATAAAACGAAACCAAATCCAAGGGCTGTATTCGTGCTGTATATTTGTATTTGTTGGGTAATTTTCCACGAGGATTGTAATCTAGAGCCCAAACTCTTTGATTGTCACGAGTTTCATCATTTGGTTTTAATTTGAGTTCAAAATTCTTGATCGAATAAAAGATCCAAGAAATTAAAACCAATCAAAATATACCTTCATTTCTTACTCAAAAACTCGCAAACTTATTGCACACGTATCGCAAACATATGTCTAAACTGCTAAGACTTCAGCTGTTTTTATTGGTACCCAAACTAGTCACATTATCATTGAAATAATCTTTACACATTTGCAATGACTTCAATCATTATTTTAGAAAAAAGTCTGTATCTATTTTTGTTGGCTTTTCAGTAAATGTTTCATCAATTACTTCATCCATTACACCATAATTTACCAATGTTTCAACTGCATTAACTCCTGTTACATTTACTTCCAAGCTCAAAATAGCCCTAGATCCATCCACTCAAATTTCATGGATCTATAGTTTTCATATTGGAGTCTCTGTTTTGGATTTTAATTAAATTGTTTTGACATTTTTGGTTTATTTTAATTTGGGTTTTAATTAAATTATTTTTGACATCGTATTGACACTTTTTATGTGAAATATTAATCCCGAAATAGAGTTATGTTTCTAAACTAAAGAGACCACACTCTTGGAAAAGATATCAGATAAAGAAGCTCTCACAGGAGAAATTTTCAAAGGGGAACTTCCTTTTATTAAAATAGTTCGAGGAGAAAATTCGAAAAAGTCTGATGTCCCCAAGTTAACAACAATAAAAAGAATCTTTAATCTATCATTTCATTGAGGAGTAGCTAAGTAAAAGATTAATGTATCCCTTTTGAATGATAAAGTAATTGAGGGTTTTTTGCTCGTCATCTGAATGTGGAGCAAGAATTCGTAGTTTCTAGCAAATTGTGGTATTGTGATGTTAATTTAGTTATAAGAAAAATTACTGATATTATTTACTAATAGAGAATATAATTAACACCTTAAAAATAGTGCGATATAAGAAATATCGGAAATTAAATCACAATATTTTTCTTTCAATAAACTACATTTCTGTCTTTCTTTCTTTATATATATATATATATATATATATATATATATATATATATATATATATATACAACCATTTTTAATAATATATTTATTGAAGGAGATAGTTAGGCCTATAATTCCAGAAAAACAGTCTAAAGCATGTTTCAACACTTAATATATTGTTATCCCTTTTACTATTTTTCAAAAAAAGTTTTACAATTTTTTTTCAAATTTCATATTTTTCTTTCTTGAATTTTTGTTTATTTTAACTAATTTTTATTCTACTATATATATATATATAAAGGCTCGAAGTCAAAAAAATACATAGTAAATTGTACAATAAGCCATTAGATATGTATAATAGAATACAAGTAACAATTTCCTTGTAAATTCTACATGAAAAAATTACAAATTAAATTTTAAAATTTCAAAATATAAATAAAATGCACCAACTTGTGATGTAGGAAGAATTTGTACAAATCACAAAATCTTAAATGCTTAAGTTTAAACTAGCATTTTGTAATCAATACCTTGTATATATTTTAGCTTGAATAATTACTTTGAGTTTTCTTTGCATGGATTCAACCATATTTGATGTAGTCCAATTCTTGTATAAGAATGTTTATCACGATTGTTGGAAAACGGTTTAATTTGAACATTCCAATCAAGAATTTCCTATAAATATTCAATAGGATTTATATCTGGTGACTGAGAGGAAAATTTCATAAATTTGGGAGGATTACACAAGATCCATTCTACTATTTAAGGGTGTTTCCTTGGGATCATTATCATGCATTCAAAAAATCAACATGTAAACCCATTTTTATAGAATTAGACTGTAAATTATTTTTAAAATGTCTGTATATAATCGGCGATTTATAATTCGATTAATTAGGACTAAAATGTCATCCCTAGAAAATATTCATACAACCCCAAACAAGCGCGCTTCCACCTTGATGTTTCACTGATGGAAATTTCTTGGATGTATATTTGTAGTTCATTTTCTCCACACCATTCGTCTACAGTCTAATCCAAAATTGTTAAACTTATTTTCTTCAGAATTTTTTTTTTTCTACTGAACTTTGGGCTCTTATTTAAATATTTTATTACATAGGGTAATCGCTTCAGATTCCTTTTATTCATGAAGAATTTTAATCGCACAACATAGCTGTGGAAACCTTGTTGCCTATATGCATTTGGAGCTATGAGTATACGTACGGTTATTCAATAGATGTAAGATCAGGAACACTCATTTTAGAATTTTCCTTCAACGAACTTCAACGAAAAAATCATTTGTCTACAGAGTTAAATAGAGATGGTTGACCCAGGTGATAAATGTTATGTTGCATTACTTTATAAACCTTAAACCTCCGAATAATTGATTCACAGTAGAACGTTGTCTATGAATTAATAATACAATTTTAGTATATGTTTTAATGTCTTCTAATAGCTTAATAATAAATTTTCTTTCAGAATAACAGATTTCTTTACATTTACAAGATTGAAAATTCTGTGTTATCTATCAAATTGAAATTGCACAGTATCATCGTATTTACGTCTTAAGATGAGTGGAGTCACTCATTAATAAAGAACTCATTGATCCAATCACAATACTCATACCAAAATATACATTTGTTTCAGAGCATTAATACTTTTTACACGTCTCAAAATAATCAAACCAGTTTTCTATATATATAATATATATATATATATATATATATATATATATATATATATATATATAGAGAGAGATATAGAGAGAGAGAGAGAGAGAGAGAGAGAGAGAGAGAGAGAGAGAGAAATATATATAAAATTGAAAAGCAATTTAATATTTTTTAAATTTTTTACCACACACTCATATTTTTGAAAAACTGTGTTTTATTAGATTTTATCTTTTGAATTAATTTTATTCTAACTATCATACTAAAACAATAGTTTTTACTTTCTACAATCAATGTATGAGCTACATAAAAAAAAAAATCTAAGATTTTAAGTTCGAATATCAATGAATTGATTGTTTTTTTTTACAACATTCAAACTTGACCCATTCTCATTTGCGGATGTTGACAAAATATTAGGTGAATTCTTATCTTATGATATCATTAGCATTTCTTCCGAAAGCTTAAGTGTTGCTACGTATTCTTTAAGACTGAAACATTTAATGTTAAGAAATAACCATATTTTTAAACTGGTATATTCAGTTAACACAAAAGGCAAAAAAATAAAATTACATTTTCGTATTGACTCGCATTGATTTATAATTTTTAACTCTTGTTAGTTAATTTTGGTTTCATTTCATTATTTTGGTTTATTCTATTTAGCAATTGGATATTAAAAACACGATTTTTTTTTTGAAATATTACACATTTTACTAAGAAATTTTTTATCAGAAGAAGTATGAAATTCGTCTAAGACGACCACGAGGAAAGAACATCTTATTTTTTCTGAAACAATTAGATTTCAGATAATTATTTCTTAATTGTTTTCAACAGATTAATATTTTTATTTGAAATTACATTACTGCAGTTCTTTGCTTTTTCCTTACACACAAATCTGGGGTGTAGAGAAGTACTTTTTTTCCCTTTTGTATAATTTTTATTCTGTCTTATTTAGTGATTTAAAAATATTGAAATTTTAGATAATCAGTAACTGTTCGTTTAGTTGTTCTAATGTAGAACTGTACTTAAAAAAGAAACAACAAATACAACAAAATGTTCTTTCCTTTTTGATATTTCTTGAAATTTCAGAAAGATATATATATTTTTTTTGTAAATTAAATTAAGGTCACGTGTACAGTTCCGAAAATATTAGAATTAAATGTTTTATTTATTTACAAGCAACTTCATTTACGTTACATGTATTTCCAATGATTTTCTTTTAAAACTGATCAATAAGGATTGTCAGAATCATTATTATAAGAAATTCTGAGCATTCATTTAAGAAGTTCCAAACATCCAGCTCAGGAAACATGTTGATACTGTAAAAACTTCATCAGTAATATTAAAGTTGTAACGTTAGGCTCTATTCTCGAGCTTTCCCACCATTAACATCTGGGTTTACTGTTTGATTTAATTCTGATTAAATTTCTAACTCCTCTTCAAAGAAAAGAAACGTGATTACGCAAATTTACAAATGAGAAGTGCAGTGATTGGATTAAAAGAAATATATGTAAATTTTACAAAAATTGAATGTAAAGGACTCGGCGAGTTGTTCCTCGATTCCTTGTTCACGTTTTTTCGCTTTACTCATGGGTGCATTGATGAACAGAAACTCTACCTCCTTCGTCTGCGATCTACTTAGCGTTTCACCACATGACCTCGGAATTAATGGAAATGACTTCGGAATTAATGTAAAGGACTCCGCGAGTTGTTCCTCGATTCCTTGTTCACGTTTTTTCGTTTTACTCATTGGGTGCATTGATGAACAGAAGCTCTACCTCCTTCGTCTGCGATCTACTTAGCTTTTCACCATATGACCTCGGAATTAATGGAAATGACTTCGGACTTGAAAATGGACTTGCAACTGGACACTGATGATATAGATATTGATTTGGAAAACGACTTACTTTTATATAGAAAAAGAATCTGCATAAGGCTCAGCATCTTCGAAAATTCTATCCAAATTATCCTCTACTACTATTGAAAACTTCTGCCTTTATTAAATCTTTGGAATGCTCTAAAGATCCAGAGGCGACATATGACCTCAGAACCATCAAAAAGACACTGGCTACTGCTATAGAAACTCTGATCGAAACTCATGGTAAGAACATTTCATTTTATCCTTACTGCATTCCAAACTGCAACATATATACTGATCTATTCATAAATGGAATTTTTTAAAACCTTTATCAAAATTTCCTTTGCTTCTAAAAACTCTCAATAAACGCAAAAAGGGCCTCCTCTATCTTCTCCCATCTCAGAATAAAAAAAAAAAAAAATCAAACCATTGAAAAAGGAAAACTGAAATCTGTTAACTAAAATAAAGCATCTAAATTCATTACCACTTACAACCCTTCGACAGCCTTTTAAAAATAATACGGAAAATCTTGACACATCCAATAAATTTAAACTTTACAAAGAAAAATTGGATGTTCCCACCAAAAAGGACATTCCCCAATCATAATGCGGACCACCAATAGCAATCGAGATTTCACAATTCTAAAAGAAAAAATTTCCCAATACCAAAAACGAACTTTCCGAAGAGTTTATTAAAATTTTCCTTTAATCCGATGAAACTTGCAGAGATACTATAAATCTAAAAAGTTAGAAATTAAGTACCATGGGATCACCCCTTAATTTGACAAATTGATTAAAATGGGGAGGGGACATAGGATTGAAATATGATTAAACATGGGATTAAAATTGTGTTCTAGGGACTTCTTACAGGTCTCCCTATTGAAGATATATTTGAAGAACTTTAGACCTTAGGCTATATTGTCTAAAAAGTCACTCGAAGTAGGCTCACGAAGAGGAGTTACCTCTACGTGGCAGCAGCCTAGTGGTCGTGGTTTCGGATTCGCAGCCGGCGGTTTTCGTTCAATCGCGGTTTCGATCCTTGGCCGCTAAAGACCCGCCGTGTAGCAGGGGCTGATGCACGTTAAATATGTCGGGACCCAAAGTCCTCCCGTTGGCGTGGAAGTTAAGAGAGGGGGGTGCCAGCTCAGATATTGTCCTCGTCACTTGACTGAGGTTCAAAATTACGAGGTCCGTCGCCAATAGCCCTCGTGTTGCTTCTAGTGCGACGTTATATAAAGTAAAAAAAATGTTTACTACAAACTACTCTGCCATGGAAATAAATTCCCCCCCTCCCTTAAGGCTTCTATTAAAATGAAGGTATTAGTGCATTTTCTATTTGACTTTTTTTTTTTTTTTGTCTTTCTTAATCTTTACATTAACAGTGATTTTAGAACTAAGAAATCAGATGAAAAAAAATTTAATGGACCTTTTTATGTCGAAAAAATGTTTAATATTAATTAAGAAAAATTGAAAAATTATTTTTTTTTATTAAGAGATAGTAATCATGTTCTGCTTGTTTTCCACAAATATATTTCAAAAATTTTTAAGATTGGAAATATGTTAATTTCATTTTCATTGCTTACGATGCATAAATTAGAGAGATAATCCAGACAGATTTGAAACTGATGTTTCTGCAACAATTCAGATCCATATTAAATAAGAAAGAAATATATGTAAATTTGAATATTTATAGACAACAATGGTTTTTGAGAAAATTTCGTGGTCTTGGAAAAATTTCCTTTCTTCTTCGTAATAAATATATAGTAGTACTTAAAGTCTAACTGCCCAATTTTTCTGTTTAATATTTGCTTTTGATTTAAAAACTGAAAAATAAATGCCTATTTGTTGAATCGAAATATGATTATTTATATGATATCCGTGATATTTTTTCAAAAGGTTATTGGAAATTATATTTTTAATGTTATTTTGCAATTGGAGTCTTAAATAAAATATAAAACTGATTTAATATTATATGAAGTGAGTTCACACACACACTCGCGCGCACAAACACACACACACACACATAAAATATTAAAAGAAATAGAAATATAAACTAAGATTTGTAATTATATTTAGAATACTTGCCTGAACAATTTTGTCAGTTAAAGTTTAATTAATCAGTTTTATTAATTTTACAGTTTTCTTTTCATTTCATACTTTATCTCAACATACATATTGAGTAATATCTTCGAAAATATTACTGCAAAATATCCTTGAAATTGAAAAGGAAATAACTATATAAGAATATGAATTCGGGCATTGAGAACTTTTTCCAACTTGTTGCTTTAAAAAACATTTAATTTTTCTTCCTCAGAAAAGTTCAGAAGTTTGTATTATCAAAGCATCTGAATATTTATAATAGCAAAATACTGTTATTTTTCACGTACACTTTATCCGTAAGCTTTAAGGGGTAGTTGCCATAGCAACAATTCTTTTCACGATTGATACACTCGTTGAGAACAACAGAACAAAGCTTTGCATGCAATGAAATAGAACATCTGGGAAAATTTAAAAGGTATTTGTATCTGAGAGAGAGATTTGAAATTTTTCATTGAAGGTAATAGCAAAGTGTCTGTAGAGAAGGTGGTAGTGAAAGATTTATGTAGCAAAGGCATAACACTGAAAAGTCATTTTGAGCGCCTAGAACTTTAATATGAAAACACATCTGTTACATATAGAAGGGAAAATGTGCTTACTTTTATTGAAAGATTTAACACGCATGTTCAATACAATTTATATCAATGTTAGGAATTTTAATATCAAAATACGGACTTATGTCCCTTATACGAGATCCATCTTTTTTATAGAAGGAGTTATAAATTGTTTTCTCAAAACTTAGAGCAGGCAGATGAAATTTGATTTTAAGTCCACCAACAAAGTTTGAAAAGTTGTCTAATAGAAAGCGAAAAAATTATGATTACATATTAAAATATACTCTAAAATTCAGCTGAAGTTGTATTTAATATTTAAAGAAAACAGATTTATAAAAAATACCTCTAGCATGAAAAGTAAGAGAAAGAGAACAAAACCAATAATAAATTACGAAACACAATGGAAATATTTTACAATATAATATACTTAGGAACAATTACATTTCATACAAAACATATTGCTTTACAGAAAGGTAATAAGACATATAAATATTTTATTTATCCTTCTATAACAGTACTATATAAGGGATAGCATCATTTTAAGAAGAAAAATATTGCTTATTCAAGAAATTTTTATCTAAAAAGAAAAAAAGGTGATTTTTTAAATTAAAATTTATGACAATATTAGAGTTTGAAACACGGAAACAAATAACAAAAGAAGAATAAAGAAAATGAGTTATAAAATTTTCTTAAGGTTAATTTGTTGCGCACTATGTAATTTGGGTTATTCTACAACATTGTAAATTAAAACCACGAACAGCATAAAATAAATTTATTTTAAATCTTTTTATTTCATGATCAGTATAAAAATGATATAACAAAAGTGATTTCCTTTGAAATGTTTCGATAGATTATTTCATTTTTATTTCCCTACAGTAGATAAAATAAATATAACATATAAAGGCAAACAATACAATGTATGTCTTGTGAATCAGGTAATGACAACTCCTTTGTGAACGCAAGGTCCATTTCTTCCTTCTAATAGTGTTGGCCAAAGATATGTCTTGATGTGATCCGATTCTTGGTTGGAGGAGTGAAAACGTACATGGAGATCCTTTCGAAAAACTCTTCCTTCATATTCAATGACAAAAGGAGGGTATTGATTAGAAAGACTCCAAGCTAATCTCACACAATCTTTTACGTAATGTTTCAATCCCTCACATGTCTTTAAGGATGGATAGTCGTAAAGAGTTGCCCATATTTGGGATAGGACCTCCTAGTATACAATAAACATTTATTGGAATGTTGTTCTAAATATTGAAATAAGAAAATAATCATTTTTTAACAAACAAATATTAGAGAACATAAACATAATAAGCATATAATATATGCTTCCAAATAAATACACGAGGATGGTTTCAGGTATCAATGCAAAGACTAAGGTGCCAAAACAAATTTGACACTTTTAGGTTATTTTTATTTCTGCTGCATCAAGTAGTTTTCATTTTGCATCGAGTTGTAATCGTCGATGAGACCTGGATTTATTATTATACACCAAAATCAAGCAACAATAAAAAAAATCGGTTGCTTCTGGTGAATCTGCTCCAAAGAAGGTGAAAAGGGTCTCATCAACAGGTAAAGTTATGTTGATGATCAATGGATGCGAAATGGTCATACTCATGAATTTCTTAGAAAAAGGAAAATCATCGATGGACAACACTACAGTGAGCTACTCCTTTTCCGATTCATAATATCCTATTTTCCATTTCAAACAATGTGTAGCATTGTATTTGTCCTCTGACAGTGAGACATATTTTAATCTAATGCTCTGCATTTAATTCTGTTCGTTTTAAACATTTTAAATCTTTTAATCTTTCTTTAATTGACTTGGTTGAGAAAACTCCACAATCAAATATTTTTGACTTTTTAAATGACATCGGTTTTACCTCATTCCTATAATTTTATTAATCTACTTTTCATTTTCTACACTAAATTTGTATTTTGTATTTTAAATTGTTTTAATTAAATATACAGTTCGAATCTTTATCTTGAGTTTGGCACAATATGTTCCTGGAGAACTTAGAGACAGAAATTTTAATTAATCAACCCATTTCAAACATGGGTGCTTTTTTAACCCCCCTCGTTATTGTAGTTTTTTAATTAATTTAATCGCTCTTACAGTAAATGAATTATTTTATGTACTAGATTTTTTTAAATCCTGAAAAGTACCTAGTTAGAAAAATTTGAAAGAAAACGCTTCTTAGTCTTAAAAAATTAGATAGTACGAATACAAGAGAGCCCATCAGGTCAAGATCAATTATCTCTTTTTATCAATTATAAATCTGGGGTCCAAAATGTGGTGGCAAATATGAAATTCTTACCTTAAATTCAGATTAGATACAGCAAAGTTTATGCAATGTAATGATACTTTTTCAGAAAAAATTATTAAAATAATTTTGAAATAGCTTCGATGATACATTTTACCTATACATGCTCCTCCTAATTGTTTATTACGAAGAAAAAATACACACACACACACACATATATATATAACAAAAAAAAAAAACGCCCCAAGAAGGAGTTGTCCGATTTCGATACAAATTGTATCATATATAGAACGATCAAAATTTCAGAACAACTGAATGATTTACTTCAGAGTTTGGCCGTTACATACGGAGGAAGTCAATAAGGCGTTGGTCCACCTTTGGCCTGAATGCAAGCTGTCACCCGGGGTGGCATAGACTGATAGAGTTCCGGTTGGTATCCTACGAAATTTCGTGCCAAATTGTCTCCAGCTGTTGGGCTAAATCGTCAGTATTCCGGGTTGGTAGCAATCGCATTCCTATAACGTCCCAAATGTGCTTTATGGGAGAGAGATTAGGCGACCTAGCTGTCCAAGGAAGTGTAGGGAAGGCTTACAAACAATTCATAGCAACACGTGCTGTGTGCGGCTGGGTATTATCTTGTTGAAAAGCACGTCCTAGATGTCGCAAAAGGAACGGTATCACAACCGGTCAAAGAATGTCATCTACGTACCGCTAGGCTGTTAGTGTGCCAGAAATGACTACCAAAGGGGTCCGGCCGTTAAAGGAGATGGCACCCCAGATCATAACGCTCTGTTGTGGGCCTGTGTGGCGTGTGATAATAAGGGCAGGATTCCCACACTTCCCTGGACGTATCCAAACACGTCTGTGGTTGTCGTCAGGACATAGTTGGAAACGTGACTCGTCACAAAAAACTATATGTCCCTAGTAAGCGCAGTTCCAAGTTGATCGAGTTCGACGCCCCGGTAATCGTATTTGATGGTGTATAGGCGCGAGAGGTAAGCAATGTAACGGTCAGCGCGAGCGTAAATTTCCTCTCTCTCGGCCGTCTTTCGAGAGCATTTTGGATACATGTGTGCAAGCCACACGGTGGATAACTGAAAACGGCGAATCTGGTGCTGTAACAGCTACTCAGATAATCACTCTGTCTTCCCTTTCTGTTGTAGTCCTCGGTCAACCGCTGCCGTTTTGACGCTGATATTTGCAGTTATTGATCTACTCTTGCCATCATCGTCTAATCGCCGCATCGCTTCGACCCAGATGTCGAACGATTGTTCGATTCGTCCAACCAGCCTCTTTCATTCCGATAGTACGACCTCTTTCAAACTCTGACATCTGCACTTAAAGTGCACGAATCCTTTGGCGAGGCTTTGTTCAAGCCGAAGTAAGATAACCAGGTATCCGCAGTCAAAAAGCAACAGAAATTTGGACCATCCGATTGAGAATCGCTCCTTATCTCCACCCTCTGAAATGGCAGTTCCGATGCTCTGGAGCTCCCGCTATTCATTCATTGGACACCAAAGTTTAATCATTTGAATGTTTGGTCCTAATGTCTTTGCATACACAAATTCATTCCAATCGGGTAAATCCTTC
>BMAW01023583.1:3008-15970 GCA_019974015.1 Nephila pilipes | reverse complement strand
AAACTCGTACAAAAAAAATGTTTTGAAAATTTTGCTTATCCGATCCTATCATCATTTGTCATTAGCAAAATAAATAAATAATAATAAGAGTATTATTATTTGGATACTAAAAATTACAAAAAAATTGTAAATGTACGAAAGCACTTTTCTTTAAAACTCAGAATTTTATCGAACTATGCTTATAAATTTTGCATGAAACAGACCGAAATAAAGGAAGCAGCTATCTTCATAAGTTTGCTCTACAAACAATAGCAATCGATAAAGAACAATTTTAAACATATTAATGACCATACAAATATATTATTAAAATATCTGTTTTTAAAACAGATATAAATAAAATATTAGTCAAGAGCATTGTGTTCCTTATTTAGAATTAAGAGAGCAATATAACAAATGTAAGAGTTCCATACTTTTATTCAAACACACCATAACACAAGAATACAACATGCACAAACAAATAAAATCATTCAAAAAATCGTTTGAAAACATTTGATATTTCGAAAAAAAACACAGCATTAGCGTTACAGGTAAAAAAAAAAATGTGTATTTCGTTAGATAGACAAAACCATTTTGTCTAATTTCGAAAATTTAACTCACCTGTCCATTTTGCAAAATCAGCAAATGTGCAAGAACACCAGAATTTTTTATAAATATGTTACAATTGCAGGAATTTATTCAAAAATAAGTGAATTAACACGATATACACATCGAGCAAACACGAAAAAGAAATGGCGACAATTAGTACAACCGGTGCAGAATTCGAAGTACAAATGCAATTGAATAAAAGATTTCAGAAACAGGAAAAGTAATATTAGTTTTTGATGGCAACGATTTGTATGAAAAATGTTTGGATTATCAAACTTTAAACTTATGAATAATTTTTAGCTATAGAAATAATTACACTAAATAAAATAAAAAAAAATGTTCGATGTAAAGTTTTATAAAAAAACAGCTTTAGGCCGTCAAAGGCGCTAAATTATAAAAAATATTTATTTAAATTATTCAATTAAATATTAGCATCACAGCAATCGAAAAATATTGAAGTTGACAAAAATATTCTTATAAAATAAAAGCAAATTTTTAATTACTTAACTGAATTTCACAAACGATGAATTATTAAATTAGATATATTTTAAGATAAATGTAATTATTGTTGTTGTAAAATGAATTAATTTTTATACATGTTTTATTGGTTGGTTGATTTTATGGGAAATAGAGTGACAATGGCAATTAGCCCCACGCTTTACATTAATCCAATAAAAGAATTTTAAAAGAAATTTATATTGGAATATTTTTGAAAATTAGGTGAAAGCAGGCATCAAATATGTCCTCAAAAACATTGGGGAAATTATAGAAACCTGAGTTGAAGAGTTTTCCTCAGCCAAAATCTCATTTCTAGTAAGAGGTTCAACATCCAGGTGTTGTCCTTGAGATGAACCAGTTTGTAGTAACCATGCCAGAGACGATGGGCAGCGAGAGGGGAAGATTACTCTCTGCGTAGTAATACCTATCCTGACCTATGCTAGCTCAATCTGATCGCATTGTGCTGACACAACACTAGATTTATTAGAAAAATTCCAAAATTCAACCATTAGAATGATAGTAAGAGCACACTGGTACATAAGAAACACAGAGGGGAATCTTTAGTTTACGGGGTTGAAGATTTCCCCCCGCCAAATCCTAATTTCTAGTTAAAGGCTGATCGCCAATGCGTTGTCCTTGGGAGAAACCGATTTGTAGCAACCGAGCGCAAAACGATCCGCGGGGAAAACTCTCTGCGTAGTAATACACAGTTGGGATAATGGCCCTTGTTGCCCTACACCCCTTCTTCAATCAATCAGTCATTCAATCAATACTCAGTTTTTTCTGGACGTTTACCATTTTTCAAAAGGTCTTGTTTTCTGAAAAGCGTTGTCGTCTAAACTGCGCTCCAGCCATTTTCTTCCTATTAAAATGAATCATTGAAAAATATTTTTAAGAAAATGCTTACCTATTGGAAGAAGTAAATTAATTATGTAATAAAAGTATATAGAAATTAGGTTAAAGCAATTTGATTCGAATAGAAAAAATAAATTGAAGTTCGTAAGAACTTGCGTGATCCTGCGATCTTGCTTTCAGAAAAGTGTTTTCGGCTTAATCGCTCTCCAGCTATCTTCTTGCTGCTTACCTGAAAGTTTTGTTTGATATTTTAAATGAACCAAAAAAAAATTTTTTTTTAAAGAAATACTTACCAATTTGAAGAAGTACATTGAAATTGTGTAGTAAATATCGAATCGAAATTAGTTAAGAGTAATTAAAATTGTTAAAAAAAATTGTGTGATTTTCAATACCGTAAGTACTAGAATAAATAATTTTTATCCCTTAACATTAAAAATTGAGTTTTTTATCTTCGTAATTATTGGATTACTGAAGATTATTCTCGTATTCTTCGGAATGATCAAATTCTATATTGAATTTTGCCTTAATTGTTTTGAACTTATTCATAACTGATTTAGTGTATTACATCGAATCTTTCATATAATTTTTTTTCAAAAAATATTAAAATTAATACTTAAAGATGTAGTTTTGGAGTAAATATAACTCTACGGTACAGTGCTTTAACGCAGTATTATTTTTATTTTCCATTCTTTTTTTTTCTGTTAAAAAAAAGTAACTTAAAATAAGATAAAATAGGTTTACCAAAATAATCTCATTAGTAAACAGCTTTGGAAAATTAGTCTGTTGTTCCAGATAATGAAATCCTTCAGGTGAAGTTGTTGAAAATAAATATCGCTTATAATAAATGCAGAAATTCTTAATGATCAAATAAGAATTCGACCCCTGGCAGATAGGATTTTCAAAAGAGTCTACTATGAAGCGTTTTATCTGATGGAAATATGATCAAGCAACATTTTACTAAGCAGAGAATAATTTATCATATGAATGAAAAAATGTTAGTGGATTCTAAATTTATCTCATGTTAACGTATTCAAAATTTTAAAATTCTTTTCTTAACAAATTAAGTACATTTTAATTTTTTTTTCTAAATGTTAAGATTTATCATTTCAATAAACTAATATCTCTAGAAACTATCTCAATGTTGAAAGAGTTTTATGTAATTTTTTTTTCTTTTTTATTCTATCATATTAAAATGAACCATTCAAAAATATTTTTTAAAAAGTATTTACCAATTTTAAGAAGTAAAATGAAGTTATATATTTATGTAGTAGCAAATGGAAGTTAGTTTTAGTAATTCGTTTTTTTTTCCTCCTGAAGATCGTTCTTGTATATTTCGAAATGATCAAATTCCTCACTAAGTTTTGTTTAATTGTACTGAATTTACTCACAACTGATATAATGTATAACAGTGAATATTTCATACACTTTTTTTTTAAAGAAATATTAAAATTAATAGCTATATATGCAATTTTGAAGTAAATATAACTACGGTACAGTGTCTTAACTCAGTATTGTTTTCTATTCTTTATTACTATTAAAATATTATATATATATATATATATATATATATATAAATAAATATTTTAATAGTAATAAAGAATTAATTATTTTTATTTTAAGGCTTAGAAACTTGAATATTGTTTTAAAAAGATATTGTACTAGCACTAAAGGCGAAAAATATAAACAAGGTGATCGTATAACTTGGAATCTTAAATTATTAAGGAAAAAGTAGAATTTTTAAGAAATTACTCTTTTCTCCTGGTAAAACTTCAAAAATTAATGTTCCAATCAACGTCATAATTAGATTTGTTAAGTCACAAGGATTAAAAAAATAACTAAATAAATTTGATTATTTTCAGGATTGAAAACAAGCAGAAATACTAAATTTTCTTTTTTTTAGAATGCGTTTTAATAACATTTTATTGCAGTATAATATATATGAAATCAAATGTCATATCACACACACTATCAATTATTTCAAATGCAATATCAAGTAACTCAAGTATCGGTGAATTTTTTGAATAGTTTAGTTGACTTTTATGCACAAATAAAATAGAAATATATTGAGATTCTTCTATCTAGAATATATATTTCGAAAAGTTTGAAATGAACTATATTTAATAAAAAAAATTATATTTGTCATAAAAATGTCGTGAGCGTATATATATCTATATAATACATTAAAAAATACAATAATGTTTACCCCTATCTGTAACAGTTAAGAAAACTTAGTTTTTGTTTTAACAAATTATTATTTGACAGAGAATAGCTACAACATTTTCAATTTTGTTAACAAAGAAAAGGCAAAAAAAAGTACACCTACTTAATTTATTAATAAACATATCATCATGTATTCCTATTAATAAAATTATTTTTGAGGTAAATGCTGATCTCAGATAAAATACAATAAAAGATCGAAAGAATTCATTTATATTAGTATTTTCATGCAGATCTTGGGAAATTGATAAGCATATAAAAAGACTGATTTGATTATTGAGACATTCTTGTTTGCTAAATTAATGCTTTAAAAAGATCAGTCAAATATTTCAAGGTTAATTGTTTGGTTTTACTAATTTTTAAATGTTAAATGAGACACACTTGTATTAAAATATGTTCCAAACACATATTTTAATTCTGATTGTTCAAATGAAATAAAACTGTCATGACTGAAATTATATATCTATTACAAACACAGAAGATGAAAAGACAGAATGTTTACTTCCTGAGGAATTAAATGAATAAATATTCTTAATTAATTTTCTACACTTCATAAAAATTTAAAAGACATTTCTTAAACTAAATGATGAAATGTAACTAACAGCAGTGAAGAATATTTATTGAATTGCAAAACAATTTAAAAAAAAGGGAAGGGGATTTAAAAATCTCAAAAATCTACATTTTATATTAAAACTTTTCCTCGTCTATACTTGAGATAAATCACTTTACTTTTCCCAAGCATCTGAATCGATATTTATTCTTACAAATCCATTCCCAACTGAATTTTCGAATAGAATCCTTATTTGTGCAGAAGTCTCATTATCACAAATGCGACTCTTCGGAATCGAAATTCTATCATGCAATACTTTTGCTTCCGTTAAAATATCTTTAACGGTTTTTTCCTTCAAGGAACCAATATCAAATACATTTATATTTTCTATTGAAGGATGCATCTGAAACATAAGAAAATTACTCTAAATTAAGTTACATTATTAAGTTTTATTGAAAATAACAAAATAAAGAAAGAAAGCGTTTCTATCAAAATTTATATCAGATATATTATTTCTCGTTTTAAGCTCTCTAAAAAAATGAAAGTAATGATTACAATAACCTAAAATTCGATTAAAAATTTTCGTAGCTTTTGCAATGAAAATCTATAAATTCAATAATCATGAAATGTTATCGTAAGGTAATTTTTCATTTTCGGAACGAAAATGCTAAAATTGATAGCAAATGTCATATTTAACTCTTAAAAATGACAGAGAAATATTTTAAATATGTGCCAAAAAAATGTAATAAAAACGTGCACACAAAATACTAAGTATTTAGTAAAAATATGCTTTGTAGCATATTAATTATCAGAATAACTTTTAGAAACATTTTATGGATGAAATATTTTATAAACGTACCATAAAAGAATAAGCAGCAACTGGACTTGACAATGCTCTGAAAGATAACAATGTGAGAGTTATATTAGATGAAACTTGCCTCCAGAATATTGTATGATTTGAATCAAAGGGAACACTTTCTTCTGTAAATTGGAACAGTAAAAATATTAAGAATTTAGATGCATGAAAAAATGAAAAATTATGAGTAATGGACATATTCCAGATCAGTATAAAGTCGAATATATAACTTATTTCTATGATTTCCAAAAGCATGTAAAGTACTTATTTCTGTCTAATTTAAAATAATCACTCTTATTATTATAAGAAACTATAAATTTAAACTTTCTTACATTTATATATACATAAAACACTTTTTTAAAAAAGAAATTACAGCTATAAAAATAATGATCAAAATTTCTAGGCAATTTTTTCTTCATAATTCTTATTACAAATCATTCTTCAATAGAAATTAATTTATACAATTTTATTAACAATGGTATGTTTTCTTACAAAATCCCATTAGAAAAGCAAAGTATTCTTAATAAGTCAACCTGAGGAATAAAGAATTTATTAATTATGGTTTACATTCTATAAAACCTCCCCCTTTCTTCCTCCTTAATTTTGCTTATAAGTGCGACATTAATAAAACGAATGAAATGTATAAAAAAGGTAAAAGTTTTCAAGAGAAATTACAATTAACTTTTCGCTAAGAGATTGAATATTTTTAAGAAATAAGGCATAATTTCTACGAAAATAAATAATTAAATTTATACTTATATACGATTACAAAAATTATTTCGCACAGAAGTTGATAATTTGTAAAAAAAAAAAATTCTGCTCTGTCTTAACTGCCCCCCCTACATATTTAAGGAAAGTTTTGTATACATATTTATAAAAGTTTATTATTAAGTTATCATAAAATAGAATAAATAAGAATATATCATTCACTTACTCTTAAATAACAGCAAAACAGGAATGCATTCTAAATATCTATTGGTAAATATATGTAGATACATTTTATTAAGAATACACATTAAATATCTTTAAGATAATATTTACCAAGTGATACAAAAACATGCTAGATAATTTAAATTTCTCTTTTTGTCAATTTCAATTACACTAATAAGGTGGGAAACGAAGAAATTTTAATGGTAACTAAAATATTTGAGAATCTATAAGAAAGAGAAAACGTTCAGGTTTCCAAGAAGGTATATTTTGCGTCCTTACTAGTTATCAACAAACACTACAATACAATCACCACTCAAATTGACAATGCCGAGTCAGATTCGGTAAGAAGTAGTCCCTCTGACAAGACGGAAAAGATTCCCCCGACTGATACATTAGAAACACGGCCATCCTTAAAGACCTTCGAATCTCCAGATTAACACTCATATTGCTTATCTTTCTAGACGCTCCTACGAACTAACTACAGAAATCCTCTTATCCAAGCCTTGTCTATTTTTGCACACAGCAATGAAATCCATGCTTTCCCTATAAATCCTGTGAAAATTACTTTCTTTGAATCCAACCATAACCAAGAGCATTTTAACTACCGATACCCTTTTAATTTTCCTCCCTTAAAAAGAAGAGAGCTAAACAGTACGATAGAACAGCTGATTCATCCTCTTTCTACCCTGTCCAACACCTTTATACTTTAAAATAACTTTCCATTTTCGTTTCAACCCCACTTCCCATTGAAATGACTTCCTCCTGTGAAAAGGGAAAAGCTAATATATGATCTAAAAGGGGCCTCAGCAGACTGACCACTTATTTTGGGGGAAGTGGTATCCTTGGTCTGCTTTCATTTAAGATTCGACGTTTGGACTTCAAGGAGGACAGACGCACGAAACTATGGAGCTTTCTAAGCCTAACGTGGGCGCCCAGGAGCAGAACGATGCGATGGACACTGGAACGGTGACTCCGGAGAGCAACGACCAACCACCAGCAGCAAAGGAAATTTGCTACACTCACACCATCCTTGCTAAGCAAGAAAAAATTATCAGACAAAGAATCGAAAAAACCTAAACGGACTCATAGACATAGAAGAAAAGGACCCAGAAGTCAGATCCCAAACACTACTAGAGGACCTGTATCAGCAAAAGAAAACCTGCCAAGCAGAACTGGAAAAAATTCCAGGTGAGATGAACTTTATTTCTCCTTGCCCTTTAAAGAATTGCCAGAAACATAGCAAATCTGCTATTAAAAATTTTAGGAAACGCATGGCTGAGTCATGCAGTTTAACTGAAAACAAAGCCGCATCACTTTCTGCAGTTAGCCAAACTAGAGCTCACAAAGCTCAACGCGTCATTGACGCAAATGGTTTTCAAAAGCCTACAAAAACTGCAAAAACGGCAGTCACTAATGAAAATAATAATGTAAACTTAACCACGAGCAATAGCTTCAATGCGTTGGGGGCAATTGATCCCAATATGGGGGACGCTGACATCCCCCCACACCTCCAAAGATTCAACCGGTAATGCTTAGGCTTACCCAGAACTACAACATCATCATCCAGGCCATAAACAGGGAATTCCCGAATTTAGTTTGCAAGCTATCGGGACAGTATATAAAAGTCTCACTCAACTCAGAAGATGATCACCGTGGAATTACCATTCTCCTGACCAATCTAAAGGCTTAATACTTCGTGATTCAACCCCTAAATAATCGTCCTTTGAAAATTTGTGTAAAAGGACTCCCAGTGCACGCTGATGTGGAGGACATCAAAGAAGACCTTATCTCTAAAGGCGTCAAGGTAGAGAAGGTCGTTCAACTCAAGCAATTAAAAACAAAATTCCCACTCCCCATTTTTTTGGTAGAAATCCGTAGGGAAGATGACGTCCTGGAAATCTATAATGTACAATCCATCATGCACATCATTGTCAAGATAGTACCTTTTAAAAAGAAGCAAGGAACTACGCAGTGTTACAACTGCAATTATTTCCACCATTCTTCACATAATTGCAGAATGAATGCCAGATGCCTCAAGTGCGGTGAAACCCACCGCACTGGGGAATGCACTATTAAAGAAAGGTTAGAAAACCCACTATGCATTAATTGCAACTCTAACCATATGGCTTCTTGGCAGGAATGCCCTCTGTTCCCTAAAAAGAAACCAGCAAAAGGTCAGTCTACTCAGAAAACGGAAAACAGGAACCTCCCTCCCACCCGACCGGTAACTGCAGGTGTTACTTTTGCGATCATTTGCAGTAACGAAACCACCCAAGAGATGGCGAAACAAATAGCCCAAATGTCAGCCGAAGCCAAACACCAGTTTGAACCGGCTACTGCCCCTATTACCACCCCACAACCAGGAAACTTTAATTTCATTACAGCCATTGCAGAACTACAAAACCTATTTAATAAATTCCCGAAAATATTCGAAGCCCTAAACAACATGTCGAAAGTCACCAGCGACTTCGACAAGCTCAACATTTTCATATCGGGTGTAGTCGCGACATCACCCACTTCCAATAATTAAAATTCACCCTTCTCGGACTCAAACTGGTGTTTTGGAATGCCCAAGGTGTAAAGTTCCACGAAGTAGAATTAAGGAACTTCATAGATAAGCACAACCCTGACTTAATACTAATCCAAGAAACACATCTCGGACCAGGAATGAAATTTTCAATTCCAAACTACACCACATATAAAAATGACAGACCCACCACAAACAATCGCCCATTTGGCGGAACTGCAATTCTTATTAAGAAACCTCTCCCACACTATAATATCCTAACACCCACATTAAACGGTGCAGAAGCAACTATCGTTGTCCTCACCCCAACGGATGGAAACCCAATACTCATTACTCGATGTATATACCCCCATCTGTCAGAGTCACTCACGTTCCAACAGACATAAATACTATTCTAAAACTAGGGTCGACTTCATTAATATGCGGAGATTTAAATGCTAAGCATACTACCTGGGGCTGCACTTACAACTCATCGAGAGGTAATGCACTTGAAAACTTTGCCGATCAGAACGGCATAGATATCTTAGCCCCGCCCACTCCAACACGATTCGGACATAACTCCGCCTCCACCATCGACATTGCTCTTACGGCGAACTTTGATTGGCCCTTGCAGATACACTCGCTACCGGAGTTAAATAGCGATCACAACCCAGTTCTCATTCACTTTGCTTCTCAAGAGAAGTTTAAGCTTCCTTCGCCGAAGCTCCACACCAACTGGGAATTGTTTAGAAAAATACTCCTTGACACAACCATCAACACTTTTACACTCCCCAAAGCACACAGAATAGAGGAGATTGAAATTGAAGTAGCCAAACTAACACACAAGATTTTAAGTGCACATCCAAAACGCCTCAAAACCAATCCAGACAAACAAACAGACATTTATCGGTAGATAGCTTAGAAACCTTTTTCAAGAAAGGAACAAAGCCAAAAAACTTTGACAGTTCACAAGATTCCCTGCTGATAAACAAAATTTAAACATAATTCAAAACGAAATAAGGCGTAAAGTGCACTTACGCAAACAAAAAGATTGGGAAGAAACTCTTGAAAACCTGAATGCTGAAAACTGCACTCTATGGAGTATGTCAAAAGCACTCAGAAAGAGAAGACCCCTTGTTTCCGCCCTGAACGGCCCAACTGGTATCACCCTGAGTGACGCAGACAAATCTGAAACACTCGCTGACGCACTTCAGAGTCAGTTTAAACTAAACGATCTAAATTCACCAACACATGATAGCAAAGTGAAACACGTCGTTCATGAATTCTTCACGAATAAAGAAGACTTCGAAAACTCCTCCCCACCCACTCTACCACTTGCTCCAGAAATCGCAAATTACATCAAAATCCAAAAAATTAATAAAGCACCAGGTAAGGATGGTATCACAAACAAAATGATTAAAAATCTTCCGTATCTCTGCATCTACCAACTCAGAAATATCATCCAAAATATGCTAGACATCGGTCACTTTCCGGATTCTTGGAAAACTGCCACAATCATACCGATCCGGAAACCAGGAAAAGATCCAACTAAACCTGAAAACTACAGACCTATATCCCTCCTCTCAGTACTAAGCAAAATCGCAGAAAAAATTATCCACAATAGATTGAGCAAATTCAATAGTGAAAATGACATCTTGATCCACGAACAGCATGGATTCGTTCCAGAGCTCTCCACATCACACCAACTACTCAGAGTGGTGGAACTAGTTAAAACTCGATTCTACAAAGGACAACTCACAGGTGCAGTTTTCCTTGATATTCAGAAAGCATTCGACCGAGTCTGGCATACTGGTCTACTTTATTAACTAATAAAAATTAATACACCCCCCACCTAATCAAAATTATCAAATCTTATTTAGAAAATCGAAATTTCTCTGTCATCATCAATGGAATCTACTCTTCACCAAGAAATATCGCAGCAGGAGTCCTGCAAGGAGGAATTTTATCGCCGACCCTCTTCAACTACTTCGTGAACGACATCCCAAAACACCCAGACACAACTCTCTGCGTGTACGCAGATGACACTGCGATACTAGCACGTCACTGCTTCCCGAAAAACATAGGCCAAGCACTAAACAACCACCTCAAAGACTTAGAAGTATGGTACTCAACTTGGAAAATAGCCCTGAATGTTTCCAAGACAGAGGCCGTCTTCTTTAATAAAAATAATAGAAACATTGAACCTGACATATATTTAAATAATAACAAAATCCCCTGGTCCGGGTCCACAAAATACCTCGGTGTTACGTTAGATAAGAAACTCACTTTCAAACAACGCGTAATACTAATTAAGCAGCAATATAAAGCAGCAGTCAGTAAAATTTTTCCCCTTCTCGCGAGAGACTCTACATTAAATAGAACCAACAAGATGCTTATCTATGCACTGATGCTTAGACCTATCCTGACTTACGCCTCCCCTGTCTGGGCCCACTGTGCACCTACTACTATGGATATCCTAGAAAGCTCTCAATCCAGCATCCTACGAACAATAGTAAAAGCACACTGGTACATGCGCACTGCCGATATCAGAAATTCATTAAATTTCCCAACCCTCAAGCAATTCATCAAAAAACTAGCGAAAAACTTCTACAATAAAATTGATATCTCCACCAACAGAACCATTCAGGCAATAGAGAAATATACTCCAATCAATAATAATCAACTTCTGCACAGACCACGTGAAATACTACTTGATTAATTCTCAATTTCTCATCATCATCATTTTTCTACACCGTTTCCTGCCAAAATCTACTTCAAAATGACATGCATCATCAAAAGCCAATAGGAGCGTACCCAGCAACCAATAGGAACGCTCCATCTTCACAATCAAAAACCGACTTCAATTTCTTCTTAACTAGACATGAGGATTAAGTCAGAATACTTCTACCAACGCCACTAGTATTAGCCTCACTTAACAGTAATGTTAATCAATAGCATTTATTTAAAAAAAATTTAAAACTTCAATTTTAAAATTTAAAACTTTTAAGATAAAAAGAAACCACCTTCAAGAATCTTCTCTTTCTCGTCGTCAGCACTCTGACTATACCTTTATGTCCATTCTGCAAATAAAATGGACTACTCAGATTCTAATATCTAATAACTTAAATTTAAATTTAATTTTAAATTTTTAAAAATTTACTGATTCATAGTTATTATAACTTTTAATTTTAATTGTAAAATTAATAACTAAGCATTGCTCGTTTAACTTTTTTACTCTGGCAATTCATTATTTTTTCAATTTTTGAATTAACTTCTGGGCAAGCTGAAAACCAAAGTTCTGTGTCATCTCCAACTAATTAATTAAAACTGGGGATTAAAGCCCGTGAGAGTTATGCACCCCAATATAAAGTCACGTTCCGTTCCGTTCCTTTCATTTAACATTTTTTGGCGCCGTCAGACACAGTGCAGCAGAAGTTTACAGGGGATGAACCAGCTTGAAGACTTTTAGAAAATGCTGTTCCTTGGGGAGGGTGGAACAAGCCAATCTCTTTTAGAAAAGACGTGCCTTCGGCAAAAAAAAAAAAAAAAAACCCCCCCGGGGGGGGGGGGGCAGAATGACCAGATCTTAACTTTCCGGATTTTTTTACTCGATCTCATTGAAAATCTATTGAGAATCTGAATTTGGGGTCACATATTTGCCCAGAAGTAAATTAAAATTAATAATATATATTACATTAAAAATAATAATAACTTAAAAATACGAAGATGTAATTGAATTAACTTTGTAGGAATTCCTCAAACATAAAATCAATCGACAATGAAAGTAATCTTTAATAAAGTCGCCCCCCTCCTTCTTCTTGGTACCTCATATTCTTTTTTAAAAATTTAGCTAAAGCTTTTAAAATCATAAGTATTAAAAAAACAACGCTGCCAATAAGTTTTATCATTAGTTTTTCATTTATATTGGCGAAAACAGTTTGATGAACGAAACTGATATCTAAGCT
>BMAW01023574.1:0-14259 GCA_019974015.1 Nephila pilipes | reverse complement strand
GTCGTCATCTCTATTTTTAGTTAAGTATCGAAAATATCATTCCACAGTTCTTAAAGGTGCTCTATGTAAGAAGTTATATTCTTACTACTTCCTATTCATGATACAAACTTATCATTAGTAATATATAAATGTATCAGGTACAACAATGGCAGTTGTACTTCAATAAGAAGTGAATGGATTTATACAATCATAGTTTTTCTTTTCTCGGAAGTCATTCTGGGAAGGATTCAAAGAAAATATAGTGCACTCCTGACATGTAGAACTTTTGCCATGTATATTTAGCAATAAAGCATTTTAAATACATTTTTAGAAGGACTCACTTTGTGATTTTTCACAGATCATGGAAACCATACTTTGCTTTCCAGCAAAGATTTTCCTAACTTTTTATTGAGACAATGAACGATCCATGGGTTTTGTCAGAGTAACATTAATGATGATGATGGGTGGTGTTGTTATTGTTACTGATATTAACAAAAAGAAAGAAGAAAGAGAAGTATTCAATTGTTCAGGAATGCTTCAGGTAAAGATCAGTTTGACCGTTCTGGGTTGTTTTCGGATGGTTTATAAATCGTTTTTGTGTTTGGATAGACATGGATTCTGATTTTCTGTTGGAACTAAGGCAGATTCAATTTTCTGTGTTAGATTGACATGGTTGAGTTTGCTTTTAGTCTTTTTGGATAGTTTGTTTTGGTTTCGGCCTTGTGTAAGTGGACACGCATGACTGCTGACAATCTCCAAAGGTGAATTTCATTTTATTCAATAATTGAAATCCATTCTTTACTTTTTGCTACATACGTTAACCTTCTTTGGTGCAATAGTATGATAATTGCCTTTTACGACGTAATTTTTGTTGACAATGTAATTTTGTAACCATCATTCATTTCTTTTTCCTGTGCTTGCATAAAACTTTTTGAAAGATGCCTGGCAATAGGTGATTATTACACTGTTTAAACAAATCTGATAGTAAGATAACAATAATTACAGGTAAAGCGATTGACCTTAGTTGACAATTTTCTCCTCTGGCATCCCAGATAAAATGGAATGCTAATATCTTAAGAACTCGAGAATGTCTTTGTAGTTTGTGGATATCAAGTGGGTAACTTTTAAAATTTTGGAGTTAGAATGTTTTCTGGTTCTCCTCAATTTTTCCGCAGTCTCTTTAACCCCGTTTCTTGTTGATGATGATGATGAATTTTCACAAATTTTTGAAGAACTTGTTAAATATTGAGTTATGTCTTTTCACTCAGATGCATCTTTATTTCAGAAGGGATATCTTGCATTTTACTTTTGTTTAATAAATCGATAATTTCCAACCTAAATCAATGCAATCTTCGGGTACTAAATCATTTTTCCACTGAACTCCATGAATGGAAGAAATTCCAATCAAAGAAAGAAATTGAGAAATTGAGCATTCAAAGCACATTCACATAAAGGTTTAACTACATTAATGTGTCGGACTTTTTCAATAAGACGCCCCTTGTTTTTAGCTTTATAAATCAATTTTTAAATTAATTAAAATAAGTTATAATTCTTGCCCCCATGCGGCAAAATTTATAGGTTCATTCAGGTTTTGGTTTCATAAAATGCAAGGGCACAATGTTAAGTGGCAGCTCCTGCAAAGGTATTAGAAAAGCAAATTAGATATTTAGCATTTAATAAAAATGATAATTTTTCTTTTTCCAATCCTTCACGTAAATGGCAGAAACATTTTAAATATTACATCTACTACAGTGCGGAAAAACTCGTGATAATTCACCACTCTCCCAAGTTTCAATTTATGAAGATTTTTGGTTACCCATGAATAGTTAATTGTTTTGTACAGATAACTGAACGAAAAGAGTAAATTGGTTGAATAACCACCTTCCGCGGAAAATGTCATCGTTGACGGCATAGACACAAGTTCACTTACGATGAAAAATTTCGAAAAGTAAGAGAATCCTCAGTACTATGACAGCAGAGGCCATGGTCTTTTCAGAGACTTACACAGATTATCGAGGATGGACAACTTAGTATTTATCACCTGGAAAAGAAAGACCACAGCAAGCGCATTGAATCGTCCGTATCAGGTTTGGAGTCACGATTAAGGTAACTTTAATCTATACTGTTCTTTTTGTGACCTTCTAGCATTTCTGTAAGTGGCTGCTGAATTTTGTCACAATTGGGAGTGAATCGGTGGTAGAAATCAACCACTCCCACGAATCGACGAAAGCTGGTAGCAGATTGGGTCTCAGGGAAATGTTTAATTACTTCGTCCTTCTCTGGAACTGGTTTCAATCCATTAGAAGTAATTTCGTAACCCAAGAAACTTATTTTAGAGACACCAAATACACATTTAGAAGAATTGATGCAAATTCCATATTCATCGAGTCTCTGAAACAGTATTCGTATCAGAGACTGTTTCAGATGTTTTTATGTGCATCCTCATCGGTAGAAGCGATAAGAACGTCATCCATGTAACTAAATAAAAAATCTAAGCCAGAGAGAACTGTGTTAATGAATCTCTGAAAAGTTTGAGCTGCATTTCGTAAGCCAAATGTCATGTGAGGAAATTCATAAAGTCTAAACGGTGTTGTTATTGCAGTTTTTGGAAGATCTGCTTCTTGAACCGGGATTTGTTCATGGGCTCTGATTACACCTATGGGTGTAAATATTTTAGCATCATATAATGAATGTATGAGTGTAATCTGTAAGGTATTGGATATCTGTCTAGGATTGTCATATGACTTAAAGCTCTGTAGTGCCTGCATGGCCTCCAGTCAAGATGTAAAGGCATTTTTGATCTTCTGCATAGTCCTTCTTGCAACATAAATTCAGATTCTTTCTAGGCTGCTTTCATTTTCTTAATTGAGAGCTTACGTTTTTCAGCGATGATGGGGTGGGGGGTGGTAGTTTCAATAAAATGCTCTACATCAGAGGTATTCAAACTCTTAAACTTAGGGAACCCTTTTAGCTTACTATTTTCGTGAAGGAACCCCTTGATCAAAGAGAAAAAAAAAAGGATATAAAGGCTTTATCCTACTCAGATTTATAAAATTATTATTGCATCACTATTTTATCATAATACAAACGTCTTAAGATAATAAATGGTAAGGTAGCTAATGGGTATTTGGGAGGGTCCTAAAATATATTCTGCGTATAATAAACGAAAGCAACGACATTTTAAATTAGAAAAAATTCATAAAAAGAAAAGTTTAAATGACTTGGATGTGATTGTTTTTTTTTTTTTTTTTTATTGTAAAGCATTTTTACATCTGGAATAATTGTTGAAATCTGCAATCTAATGTCAACTTCAGCATCCAATCTGTTTTCAAGATTTTCGCATACAAATGTTGAAACATATGACATTAAATGTTTCTCATCTCTTTTGGTAATTTCAGAGTAATCTTTTTCTAATGTCAATCCAAAAATGCATAATATCAACTTGACTAAAATTTAGTTTGAATTGAGTTTCGGTAGACAGAGGAATCTGTTGTTCTCTTTCTCTTATTGGGAGTTTGGAGGTGTCACAGTCTTGAGAAGGAGTTTGGATCCAAGATAATTTTTTTCTTTTTGATCAAGAAAGTATTCAAGAAATGTTTTTTTGTAGATCTGATTGATGTTGGACCAAACTAATTTTTACATTTTTATCGAGATTAGTTACTTTCTACTAAAATGTTATACGAATTGGGAAAGCATTCATTATTATCTTTTAAAATGCAATCTGCCCCAAATTTCAATTTTAAGAGAATGGCGTCAATTTTACTTTATACCTCGAAAATAGTGAAATAAGTGAGCGATTCTTCACCTGAGCAAAGAATGGAGACTAATATCCGATCTAAAGGGTTTCGGATAACATATTTGAAGCACTTGACTTTTTAAGATTTTAGATTTTATTTAAAATTTTTAAACGAAATTTAAGATTTTATTTTATCCATAAAATGCTTATTTACGTTTAGTTTTACAAGCAAACTTCCTTTAAGAATTCGATCTTATATAAAAATTGTCCATATCCCCTATGCAACAGATTGCGCATCAGCGAGAGGCAACAGGAAGGACAATTCCATACCTGACAAGAGCCGGAGGAGTAGAAACAGCGAGGAGTAGATTTCGGCCATACAAGTGACTCAACAATGATGATTGTAGAATGAAAATGATTGCAAAAATGTTAAACTTGTCAGTTATTTAAGTATATTTAAATTTATTAACGTAATTTCTATCGGGGCATTAAGACCCTCAAATAAATCACGTTTTCTTCACGGATGGGGTTGAGACGGGTCTATCCGCGACCTTGTCACTAGCAGTCCTCTTGGGAAGTTTTCACTCCTCAACAATTATTTGTATTAGAGAGCTTTCTCCGAAGAAGAGAACGGAAACATGCAAATTAAGACTGATATATGTACATATAGTGTAAGCTTTTCAAGAGAGAAAGAGGAGAGAAAGGAGATAGGATAGGATAGGATAGGATAGGATAGGATAGGATAGACTTCTAGCTGAATTGTTCTGTAGATTAATTGATAAATAAACTAATTGTTTTAGAGATGTCGACCTTTCCTTCCGTACCTTCTGACCCTACACTATTTCAACTTGATAATTTCTGTTTGTGAGATATGAGTAAATTAAATTAATGAGTGGGGTAGGAAAGTTGTATTTAATTAGTTTGTTCGTGAGTTCATCTATCCAGAAGCGGTCGAAGGCTTTCTAAATGTCTAGAAAGACCGCGTCGGTTGATTTGCTTTTTTCTAATCCAGAGGAGATATACTCTGTTAGTTTGATTAGGGGGTGGGAGGTGGAGAGAGATGTTTCGTGAAGCCAGATTGATTTAGGTTTCTAATATTGGTATTGTCAATAAAGTTATTGAATCTTTTTTAGGAGAACTGATTCAGTAAGTTTGCCTAGTTAGGAAAGTAGGGCAATTGGTCGATAGCTATCAGGTAGGAGGGGATTTACCCCGGTTTTAGTATTGGGAAAATTATGGAAGTTCTCCAGGGAGTGGGGAAGTGTTGTGGTTTCAAGATAGTGTTAATGAAATAGGTTAGGAGGAAAATTATTTTAGTCGGAAAGCTTTTTAGCATTTTGTTTGTAATGTCATCTTTGCCTGGAGCTTTGTTTATTGCTATTCTTTTGATGTATGAGGTTATTTCTTCGGGCCAAACTGGGTCTATGGGTGGGAGGGGGGTTTATTGAAAAAGTTTTGTAAAGAATCTTTAACTGTATCGTCAAAGTTGGTTATGTAGTTTTGGGGTCGTGTGTCTGCTAATAGGTTTGATTTTTCTGTGTCGGAGTCGGCTGCACTGTTATTGTTGTTTTGTAGTGGGGGATGTTGCTTCTTTTGTTTTTTAGGTTTTTGGTGATTTTCCAGATGGAGTTATCATGTGTGTTTAAGGATTGTAGTGTTTGTGTCCACCTATTTTGTGTGAATTTATGTATTTCTTTTTTAATCATGTTTTGAATTCTGTTTACTTGCGTTTTTATGTTGGGGTCGAGGGTTCTCTGATATAATTTTTTGGTTTTGTTGCGTAGGCGTATGAGTTGTTTGATTTTGGGCAGAGTGTATCTTTCATTTTTTCTGTTTACGGGTGTGAAGGCATTTTTGTGTGCCGTGATGATGTTTTGTGTGAGTTCGGTTATTTTTAAATCGAGTTGTGAGGCATTGTTAATGTTTGCAAAGTTAATTAAGTTTGTGTTGTTATTGATTTCGTGTTTATATTTTTTCCAGCAGATGGTAATTGCTCTTTTGTTAATATGATGAGTAAGTGTGAAGTTAAATTTGAGTATAATGGGGTTGTGGTTTGATGAGAGTTCTGGAATCGAGGTGATGGTGTGTTTGTAATTAAAGTTGTTAATGAGGGCAAAGTCTATTGTGTTTGCTGTGTTGGGTCCAAATATGGTGTGGGTAGACTATTGTGATGTCTTGTTGGTTGACGTAGTTGAGGAGATTGGAGTCTCTGATTGAATTTGTGAGTCCCTTCCAATTTTTGTGTCAGGCGTTATGATCGCCGATAATGACACAACTATTGTTCAATATTAATATAATATCAAGGTCTATAATGAAATTTGCATAATGGGATGAAGATGGAGACGAGTGTAACAGGTGTGTAGTTTGGGGGATGGGAGAAATTTGCTATTGTAGCTTCGATGTGTTGGAGTGGCGGGGAAGTTAGGCGATGGTGTGCGAGGGAGCTCTTCACGAGTATCATGGTACCTCCCGATGCGATTTCCTGGTTTTGCTTGGTCTCGGTAGGCTGCGTAGTTTGGAATGTAAATTGTGTTTCGTGGTCTCACTTGTGTTTCTTGTATCATTAAGAAGTCAGGGGCGTGCTTCTGTACCAAATCTCGTAGCTCAACAATCCGAGATTGTTATCCGTTCGCATTCCAGGAACAGAGGCTGAGTCGAATAGGTTGTAAGTATTTTTCTGATTAGGTTGGTAGGTGTGATTAGTGTTGGTCCTTAATGTTATTCCTCTCGGTGATAAACCTTATTTTATAAGAATCGCCGGGATTGGCGAAAGGTCTCCAGAATGGGAGATAAAGTGCTCTTTCTTTATGTGTGAAATGACGACTTATCTAAAGATTAATTGAAATTCCAGATCAAGTGTGGTCCTAGATTTACGATTGTAGCTCCATGACCGTGGGGCATCTTAAGTCATTTCTTACGTGCTTATCTTTTAAAACGTTGTGTCAAATAGTTTTCATACTTTGTGATAATTTATTCATGGCTAAAATAATTTGTAATTTAAAAGCAGTTGAATCTTAATTTCACAATTTATGTTCAAAATGCCATTTAGCATCGTATACTTTTGTCACAAGAATCTCAGCCATTTTCCGGTAGGCTGATTTCGTTAGGAAATTTTAACGAACTACATTTACTAGAAAAAGTCGGTAAATTTACCCTCTCTCATGGGGATGTCCTCGTTTTCTTTCCTCCATCAAGTCAATGCTCCTTTTCGAAAAAGTTTCCTGCAACTTCTAAATTTGATTTCATTTCATGTCCATGAAATGTGGTTTCTTATTTAATACTTCATTTGAAATGTAGTATAGCATGAATGTCTTTTAATAAATCTTAAGCATTTATTTTGAAAAACATTTAGTTTTTTATTCTGTTTTGGGGTAATTTTTCATATTTGCCGACTGTATCAAATTGAACGTGCTAGTGTTTTGTTCAAATTTCATTTGATTTTTACGTGTATATTTGTAGCTATTCACACAAATAATTAATACCTTTAAAACAGTTTCGAAGTCCATTTACAAATTATACGTATGATCAATATATTTATTATCTTATTTGTTTACTGTCTCACCCAGGTAATATAAATATGCCTCCATTGATTTTTTTTTGTACTTTGAAAGTACGAAACATGTAGTTTTTTTTCTGTTATGAGGAAAACAAAATTTTTCGATAAAAATGCTCTTTATATTTTGGGGAGGAAATTTATATCCTAAACTTAATCAAGTATGCAGAAATCGAACTCAGAGATTTCTGAATGCTGAAACGATAAATTGAGATCCTTAGTGGTGAAATGAAAAATAGCGTGAATGAATGTTGATTATTTTAGTGTCAAAGTAAAAAAAAAAAATGCAGGAAAATTCAAACATATTTGTTTATCTTTATAAAAATCGAAAAAAGTCTAACATAACGAGGCAAATAGCCACCATTCGTTAAAAATAGTTTAGACTGAGAAAATTTATTTTTGGGTAAACTTAATCATAACTGCGTGTTTAATCAGGATTTTTAAATCAATATTTGTGTGAAAGTTTTGCAATTACACGCAACACTTCTTGCCGAAATAACTACTGATTTTTTTTTTTTTAAAATCATGATTCACCTGAGATATTGGTTGTATAAATTTTTATTTCTAAAATGTACAGCTTCTGAAGTTGCACTCAATGTTTCTGGAAATCTCGTTATTGGAGTTTTTTTGGATATTTCAAATTCAAAGGGATATATTCATATACAATCGTGAAAGAAAACGAAAGAAGTCGGCCTGAAAAAAGTCTGCGAATTTTTAATTTTGCACTTTGAAATCATTAAAATTGTTATACATTCATTCAGATAAAAAAAGAAAAAATTAATAGTTTGTATATTTAGAAATTTACAGGTTCTACTTCTATGGTTCTGTTTCTTTTAAATTTAATGAAAAGCGATTTACAGTTCTTCCTTCCCTTTGTGAAAGCTAAAATTTTTCTCAAACATGATGATTTTATTCATGTGTTATTCAATATCAGTTTCTCATTGTCGCTTGTCTTTATGTTGGAAAACAACTTTGTACATAATTCGCGAGGGGGACGTAGAGCAAACATGAAAAGACCCACGCGATTAAAATTTGGTACATGAGTGATGATGATGTGCGCCCCCAACTAAATATTTTTGAAATTCGCTTTAGATATTTTTAATTCAATGGTGAGTCGATTTTTGGTATCTCTTGTGGCTCTCGAATGGACAGTTCACAAGTTTATGATTCCAGCACCATTTGAAAAATCCACATTTTCCATTCGGGAGCGTAAATTAACTAAACAATTTTTCTCATTGTCGTGAATTTACTAATTATTATATTTAAATCAAGAAACCGAAATACACAGTATTCATGCGATGTACAGAAGGATCGTTTGGCTTTTTTTTTTTAAAAAAAAAAAAGAAAATTATAGGAAAAAAAATCATTTAGTGGATTTTATGTAAATTTTGGTTACATAATCAGTGAGAAAATTTTCGTATTTTTTCTTCATTTTATCTCCACTCAATAAGATAATTGCTCCACTACTTTTAACTCTGGTCCATGTTACGTGATTTATTATTCAGGGAACTTCCTGCAGTTCATTATATTTATGTATTTTCTTTTTGTTCTATGTAGCAGAATCATGGTTCCTTTTCGAATGAATCCTTGCAATGAAATAAGTCTTGAAATATTTTTCCAAAGTAAATTGGTTCGATTTATGTGTTTTAGACAGATCCTTTATTTTAATAATTATTTTAATTATGACTACTTATTTTTGACAGAATTTAAAGAGCTGCGATGTTCTTAAGGTTCTGCGCTTTGGTTTTATTATAAGCTTTTATTGAACTGGCTATGATCGTGTAAGAAATATGTTTCTAGCTCAAAATTTGTATTCGAAGTTAAATGTAATTCCTGTCGTCCAATGGAGATGAAATTTTGCATAAAAGTATAGTAATTATGACAGAAAAAATATTGTGTTATGTTCAACAAGAGGGTTCTCGGTCAATAATAATAATAAAAAAAAACTAAATGACACCCATAGATGGCGTTCTTAGGTAATTAGCACGTTGGTTGGAATTTTCGACTTTAGCGAAAAACATAACTCTATGGTACTTTAGTCAGTTGGGGTAATTGGAGCACAACATGGAATTTCACAGTCTTAAAGTTGAAAGGGCTTTCGGATTTATTACATTTGAGGGGATGGGGGCCTGCTTGTTTTTTGTGTGGAAGGAAAGGAGAGGTGCGGAAAGAAAAGTTTCTAGTAAAAAGAAATTTTAAAGGAAAAGAGGACTATTAAAAGCGTTACAGATTAAACATATAAACCTTTCACTCTCTCTCTCCTTTATTTTTATAAGGAAAATATTGATGGTAGTAAAAATAATAAGAAGAAATAAATAATTAAGGAAAAGTTATAGCGAATAAAAATGAAAATAAAAAGTATGCGAGGAGATTTGCCAAGCATCTGTCAGCAGAAATGTTGTTAAGTATTATTTTCGCAGATGTTCAAATTTAAACTACAAAAACAATCTACAAAATGATTAATTAACAGTTTACATAAATATATTTGATTAGTATTAATTTTGTAGTACAAAATTTGTATATTAATTTATCGTGTTAAAACTAAATTAATTGTATACTTAAATTTTATTTCTGATAAATGGAAATATTGCGATGGAACTATGTGTTCTATTAAACATAATTGTTGCCTGAAATTAAACTTTAGGAGTAACTCTTCATTATTTGAAAAATTCATGCAGAAGTAAAGTATAAGAAATTGGTAAGAAACTGTAGATATTTTTCAATTAAATTTATTAATAAAAAAAGCTCCTCCCCTACAAAATTTGTTTTAATATAAATTTTTGTAGTTAACTTATTTTAGTTTTAGTTAGTTTTAATCTCTCTCTCTCTCTTTCTCTACATATATATATATATATATATATATATATATATATATTATAATAATGTATATAAAAAAAAAAAGTTTTCAGAACAGTAAGGTGAAACTTTTATCTTGCTTTGTCTTTGTCTTCTTCAAGTTTTTTTTTTATATTAAAATATTTTAAAAAAACACTATTTTAGCGAGGCTACAGTACCAGAGAAAGTTCGTTTAGACTTTTAAATAATTTTTTTTTTTATTCATGCCTGTTTCCAAAGAATAAGCAAATATGATTGATGTAAATAAGAGATTGAAATTTTTTTTCTTCATTACATAGTCTGATTGATTGTTTATTAACGTCGCACTAGAAGCAACACGAGGGCTTTTGGCGAACACCTTGCAATTAACCTCGGAGAAGTGATAAGGGCGATACTTGAGCTGGAACCTCCCTTTCCAAACTTCGACACCACGCCAATGGGAGGACTTGGAACCTCAACATATTCAATGTGCATCATCTCCGCAACACTGCGGGTCCTTGGGGAATCGGGACTCGAATCCACGATTCGACGGAAGGCTCGTGACCACGATTTGGTATTAGACATTTCAAACAAGAATGTTAGTTTAAACAGTAATAGAAGACATGAAATATCCTTGTGGAATTAGAGTTGATTTAAAGCTAGAGACTAAGATCTCACTGGATTTCGATGCAAGAAATTTATTTATGCCCGGGGTAGGTATAAAATGAAGCAACGAAGGAGAAAGAAAACTAGCAAAAGAAGTCTTTAAATTAAAAGAATACATAAAGTGTTATTCTTTGGAAAAGAAGTGAAAAGAAATAGAATGCAAAAGAATTACAAAAACGTTTTCATGAAATCCGTCATGTCCAAAATCGGTAACTAGAACCAACTCTTCACTCGTCCTTTACTTTTGAGAAACTAAAAGTTGACTCTAACTTCTCGAATTCAGATCAAAACAAAGGTTCGAATTCACAAAAGCAGCTGATCGGCTCGCAGCAGAAATACACCGAAAATCTCTAGTACTGATCAACCCAAACCAACAAAGGAAAATGATTCGAAAGTCAAGAAAGAGTGAAAGCCCCTACCGGAAGTCAGGGAATATGCCAAAGAGCTCCAACTTTGCGCTTTCTATAATTACGATTCTTTTTTGCTACAAATTATTATTTTCGATTGGAAAAAAAATTGCAAACACAATCATTATTTCATAAATATCCTTTTGCACAAATGTTTCGTTATATTTTTAAATTCTTATTTTATTATTCAGAGCGACTTAGCAATATGTAATGAAATTTTGGTTGAACACGTGACCCTCGATTGAATCCCTAGAATACAAAAATCGTTAAGCAGAGCTCCACGAAAACTTAGAATTGTTCAAACGTGAATGTCTCTTGGACAATCCTGTCACCCTACATAAATTCGAGAACCCCCTCTCCCCGTTCAGTGTGGAACGGGGGAGGGTTGCACAGAAGGCAATGCGAATAGTTGGAAGCTTGGGGGAGGGGAGGGGTTAATATGATACTTTCAAGTTATAAAACCAATAAAAAAAAGGAGCTGTTTTCCTCACCCCCGACGATTTTTTCACTGATAACCTTACGATGGCATAGCGATTCAGACCTCAGAATGCCCATTTTGAAGGAATGTATGAGTGAAAGCAATTAAAATAAAAATTTGACATTATTTTCTGATAAAGTTTGCATATTCAGAACAAGATTCCCATAGACTGTACGTCTTACTTATGTATAGTTATATTAATATTCTATGGAATTCACCATAAAAGTATTTTGTTACAAATGCATACAAGTTTTAAAAACAGTAAAATAATCCTCAATGTCATTACAGATGAAACCATGGACAGGCTTAAAGATTTTTGAGCTAGATTTTCGTCTTTTTGTCAATCATTCTCTTTTCACTAATTTTCAAAGATGCCTTTGAGAGGCATCTGAAGTAGAAGCAATTAAACAAAATGTATTTGATATTATATTATATAATAAGTTCTCTGAACCAGTTTTCATAAAGAGCCATGGAATTATGTATAAACAAGATTTTTCCTGATTACCAAATATAGAATATGCTCTCATATATAATTTCAAAATAGTAAGATAAATATCGTACAGTAAGGTCAAGGACAGACTAGTTTTTAGTTGAATTTTCTCTTTTCTTTATCAATACTAGTGTATTTTCTAAATTTTCAGCCGCGTCGCTCACAAATACATTGCTTTGCACCTTCAGCCATATTAGCCTCTTGTGCCATAACCCCCTCTCTTTTAATCGTCCTTGTCTTGGCGTTAAACGTCAGAAATGTCATTTGGATTAAATGAAAGCGTGTCTCAAAGAATTTAATATCCATATGGTATCTTGAATAAGTAATCTTTCAAATATTTCTTTTAAGTGTCCTAAATGGAGCAACTGCCTCCCCCTGTAACCAAAGATTGTTTGTGTTATTAACATCTTGCTTAGAACACTTATTCGGATATTGGCAAGCATTTCAGACAATCAAAGTATTGGAGGACGCGTGTGTCCATAATTCTACTCAATATACTTCAACCTGCATAGAGTGTAATGACTTAAGAGCCTGTATGGGTCGACATGTAACTCCCCTAAATGGCGCTTCTTAGTGGAATCAGACTCAAACCGGCCTCCATGAAAAACCGCGCCCTTGATTTTACCACTACAACATTATGAGGAATATAATGAATAAGTGGAAATTTTCAATAAATACATATTTCATTTCTAAATTACAACCAATAGATTTACTTTTGTCATGTATAAGCCTTCCTTCGATATTTACTTACTTTATAAGACTATCAGAAAAATTGGATCAGTAGTATTGTCATGATCGACAGGTTATTAACGTGACAGGAACCCAAGATTATAACTGAAATTTCTATCAGCAAAATTGGACCTGGTTAAGTTATTACTTATAAAAGAGCCTCTGGACCCACGGCTTCTTGCAACTGAGTGTTACGCTGGATTCAACTGATTTTAGATATTAAGCCTAATTCATTGAAAAATTCCTCTAAAATCCCAGGATATTTATTAAAATATTTTGGTATTTACATATAATATTTAAAATGCATTAAACTTAATATACAAAGAAAAAGATTTAATCAAAATTCAATGTTTTATACATAAAATTACATAAAATCATACTTTTAAGAAAATACAAATATATTTATATTACACCATTTCATGAATTGTAATGATGTACCATTATATGGAATACATAAATATAAAGATAATTCTTATTTTGCTGTATAGTTATTTATGAATATTTATAAAATTATTTTTATATTTTAAATTATTAATAATTCTGTGCTTGTGTGTTATAATAATTATATTATTAATTATATTATTGTAAAAGTTATATTATATATGGTATATAAAAATCGATGTAATTACAACGTCACATGTCTTACACACATATTTTGATTCTTCGCAAGATTTTGAGCAAATTCTTTATCTTAGTATACCCTTTTTACTTTAATGTCTCCATGTACAGATTTGGATTATTTTCTTCTTTATTTCTGTCAGATTCATTCATTATTTCCGAAATCCTCAGTATCATCTCTTTCGATCTTGGCTACCTCTACTAATAAAATTGACCAGATAGAATGAACAGCAAAGCATCTGCTACTAAAGTCCTAGCAACCCCATAAGGGCTATAAATTCTTCAAAGCAAACAGAAAAAGCAAGAGCCCTCCTGCTAAATCATGTCATTGTTTAAAGAGCCGCACAGCAGCACGTGCTGTTGCTCCCCTCCTCCTGATAGCCAGAGTGAAATCAAGCCCATATCACCAAGGTAAACACTCCAAATAACCTGGCTATATAGATTTCGCGGTGTTAGCATATAGTAACATTAAAATCAAATGAACGTTCTCATCAGCGTATCTCTATTATTGATACTTTGTGCATCAGAAGACACCCACGGGCATGCGTGATACTCTGGAGCACAGGAGGCCAGCAGGCTTATCGCCTGTGATACGCTGAATCAAAAGTTATATTACTAATCGACAGCCAATATTGATTTATTGAATAGTAAACCTCGAGACCGGACCATTTGGTGATGGATATTAGAATATTACCCACAAGCTCTAGCCATGTCATGCGATAGCGTATTTCAGAGACAACCCTCACGGGCTTCTATCCCCTGTAAGAATGAGCAATACGTAATGCTTCA
>BMAW01023572.1:8507-27191 GCA_019974015.1 Nephila pilipes | reverse complement strand
TAGAACTTTTTATTCTTTATTTTAATTTAATCTTAATAATATCCTATGGATTCACTAAGGAACTATTCTATTTTTCTGTTACTACTGCTATTCAAAAAACAATTAATTTGAATCCCAATTATAAACAAATTTTTTTTGGGATGTCACATACAAATTCCTGAACCATTACCTTAAATTCAATAGTAATTTAATTTTGGGAGAACTTTCTCTCAATGTATATATGTATATATATATATATATATATGTACATACACACACATAATATACATATATGTATATATATATATAGAGAGAGAGAGAGAGAGAGAGTTATGTTTACTCTTACTAAATGTTACTTGATGTGTTGTTGATATTTGTTGTTCAATTAGAGTGAAAAGGTGCATTTAATCATTATTGAGTTACCTGTTTACTTGATCACACATCTATTTCATTTAGAAATGTTAGAAGAATTAAATAATTTAGAGATACTGACATCGCCGTGATTAAGTTTCGCGGTGATTAGCGTTGCTAATCCCCGAAGTGTCATTGGAGATGAAGTGAGGCGAAAAGCTAGTCGCGTTAGTCGGAACCGAAAACGTTTACCTTTGAGAGAAGATGAGATTTCCCTATTTATTGCTGATTCAGCAAATAAAAAGAGACTCCGGATATTACTAGTAAACAAAATCCTCGCGACACTTAAAGTCGAAGTTATAATAATTTAAATGTGGATGTCAAATTAGTTTTAATTTCAAAGAGATTGACGTTAAGTATTTTTAATTAAAATGATAAAAGAGATGAGATAATAAGAGATGACACACACACATATATATACGATGTGGGGTAATCAAATAATTAGACTGACGCTGTGAAACATTTTATTTTGATTCCATACTATTTACTTATTGTCACCTTCAATATACAACCCTCCTCTATCCCTAAAACTTTCCATTGTTCGAAAAAGTGCTCGAAGCATTCTTTTGTCAGCTCCTTCAGAATGCGTGCCGCTTTTTCTTTCACAGCGTCTGTGGACTCAAATCTTGTTCCTTTTAATGTAGATTTTACCTTAGGAAAAACAAATAGCTATCGCAGGGCACAATATCCTGCGAATGAGTCGGGTGGTCTAACACTGAGGTACTGTACTTGGCCTGTAAACCTTCTGATAGACAATGCGGAATGACTTGTTCATCCCCAACTCAGGTCGTTTCCCCTTTATTCTTTCGTAGAGTTCAGCAAGAACATGAATGTTGATTAATTAATAGTCTGATCTTCAAGAACCAATAAAAATACTCAATCCCACGAATATCGAAGAAATCAATCACCATTGCTTTGAATTTTGATTGGCTCATTCGAGAATTTTGGCTTTCAGTGAAGATGGGCACTTCCTGCGTATGGATTAGCGCTTCGTTTCAGGATCACAAGTAAACCATGATTCGTCAAAAGTTATTATCCCTTTCTATACGTTTGGGTCATATTCAATGGCGTTCAGTGTCAGTACAAACATTTTTGGGAGCTTTTTGTTGTTCAAACAGGAGAATTTTAGGCACCATTTTGGCACTCACTATTTGCATGTCAAAACTATTGCGTAAAATTTGACATACGGATTCTTTGTCAATTTTCACAGTCTCAGCAATTGCACGAATACTTGACCTACCGATGGATCGAATCAGATTACCAAATTTTTCGATATTGTCATCCGTTTTTCACGTGAAAGGGCGACCCGGGTGGGAATCACCTTCCAACGTAGTCTCGGCCATCTTGAAACCGCTTAAACCTCTGAAAAACACGTGCTTGTGCGATTAACTAACATTGTTATACACTTCTTTTAATAAATTATAAGTGGCAATTTTTCTAAATTTTATGTGAAATTTCACAACAGTGCGTTGCTCGCAAAGGATTTTTCTGGCAGTAAAAAAATAATTCTAATGCGAAAGAAGGGTATGACTTAATAGATTTGCTTACAGAAGCGATTGGAGCATTCGTACTCCTTCTGTATCAGCGTCAGTCTCGTTGCTTCTAATGCGTTAAAAACCGAACCAACAATCTCTTTTTTCCAATGGTGATCAGTAAAGTTTTAATAGGTAATAATCCTCTGGAAATGTATTTTAATAAGAAGTATTCCAAGAAATAAAATGTCAAGTGTTTTTTGAAAAATTTTCATTAATAAGCAATCTGATTATAAACAAACACACACACACAAACCTTTTTAATCTGCTCTCCTATAAAATTGAAAAATGATTATTTGACCTCCAGAATATGGATTTTATAACGGAAAAAGAAAATAGCCATTATCACAATTTTGATTCTCGAAAATAAAATAAAAATAAGTTTTTAAATATTAAGTTAGCTATCAATTATACATTACGTTATAATGTGCTAAAAAGGAAGGAAATGTAACATTGTATCATATTTTTGTTTAGTTAAATAAATTTTAATTTTTTTTAAAATTTAGCTAACCAGTTCCCTTCGCATTTGAATTTCACAAATGGCTACTCTTAATAGTCTGCAAAACCGAGTACTGTCTGTCTATCACAAAGTTAGCTCTCGCCAAGCATTATATATCGATTCATACGATGCCAAAAACAGGTGCTTTCTGAACCACCATCGTATTGTTATGTTCATATACAGTTCCTTTTTATATGATGCCCGATTATGATTCGAATGATTCAGGAAGTTTATCAGCAGTTGACATTGGCGAGAGCTATTCTTGAGATAGACAGAGAGTTTTATTTAGTTTTTAATGCACCTCAAATGGAAAACATTTCATTCCAAAATTTCGTAGCATCAATCAGGTACCTCAGGGATGCTGCGACCGCAGACGCATGTCTCCCCTACCCCCAACTATGCCTCTGTCCGAAACACAGAATTCTTTTGATGAAATTCAAGCTTGATTTTAAAATTAACACACTGGGAAGAGGTTTTAAGTAATGATGGTATTTACATTATTTAATTAATATTTAGTAATATACTAAAAATATGCTGATTTTTTCTGTTACTTCAAATACAGACAGAATATTCCGATAAACCTTATACGATAAGTACATCGCTGTAAAATGTGCATAAAACTTCGAATCAACTGGTTTTTACACTCACAGTGTCAAATTCTATAGCATTAGTATGGCATTTTAATTAATGTCTCATTGAACTGGTTTCCTTTGTGTATTGAATCATTACTTTTACTATTAGGAAAGAAGACAAGCTATAGAAAGAACTTCTAATTCACATGAATAAATATTGGCTTTTGTATTTTAATTAAAGTTTGATTTTTCAGCAAGTTAGAGTTTAATTTTAATTCAGGGACACAAATTATTTCACCTCTGAAACGTCTTAATTTTTTTTCAGTTATTATTCATTTACTGGTATTCTTCGCATAAGTGAACTGAAAAATATAACGATCCAGTTCGAAGCATATTTTTTTGATATATAATGAAGAATGAGGACTAACATTTAAATATTATTTGAGTAACTTTAAGTAAACACAAGTAAGATATAACAAGGATTAAAATATTATTAAAATAACATTGTTCTTTTTTTTTTTTTTTTTTTTTAAAAAAAAAAAAAAAAAAGAGGTTCAAATGTTCATTTTGTGTACCGTGTGAATACAATTTCATTTGTGCCGACGGATATCTGGATGAAATGGTTTAAAAAAATTAAAAAGTCCTAAATTGACAATTTTTAAAGCTATTTTTGAAAACTCGTCAAAAATCGGCTAATTAATTTACATCCTACAGATGGCGCAAGAATCATAATTTTGTAAATTTTCGTTCGAGAACTATCCCACAAAGTATACAGAAATATCGCTTAAACTTTAAGAAAAACCTTAAGAACACGGAAGAAAATCATTAAGATTACAATCAGCTAAATTCAGGAAAATAAATTCAAAAAGAAAAGTTTTTAAGTAAACCGATACTGCTGTCATCTGTTGTCGGTAAAAAATTCACAACAAAAATAAATTTGAAAACTTTTTTGATGAGAATAGACATACTGCTCCATCGAAACATCAGCGAAGCTCAATATATATCATCCCTAAAAATTTTGGAGAGTGACGATCAACGGAGTGGGTTCCAATAACGGATAAAAAAAGCATTAAATTTATATGTAAGATAGTATTTCCTTGCATTCTGAGATTTATAGTAGATGAAAATGAAACTAATAAGAATGGTTTAGGTTTATCGGAAATTAAAGAAAAGAATCCTGATACCATCTTCATGTCAAAATTAATGACAAGTTATTCAAATTGATTTTATAAAAGTGATGCGAATATGATTAAAAAAGGGATTTTGAAAATGATTAAAAAAGTACCCGCTTTTGCAAATTCATATTACTTTGTTGTACTACCAACTGTTAAACGGCACCAAAATAAAGGTGGCAATGATTCATAGGTTTGCAATGATTTGGCAGACATTTTCTGTCAAATAAAAATTGGATTGCTACCGCGTGGAGTTGTCGTCGTCATTCTGAATCGAGTTAAAGCTTATTGAGATTCATCAATATTCACCGGAAACCGAGAGGCAATCAAACCAATGATTTGCTTTCAGTGAATGTGCTCCAAAGAAGAACATTGATCAGTCGGAAAACCTAAGGGTACGAGGTTTTGGGATAGGGTTAGGCGTCATACGGACTTCTTAGAAAAAGGTAAAACGATCAGTGCACAGTATTACAGCGACTTACCCCATTCCAAACACGGGTACTTTTTAAGCCGCTCTCGCATTTATTATTTAAACATGAGTTTTATTTGTTTAAATAGTTGTGACATTTTGTGACATACTATAATATAAAGTATAAAATACGAATGAAGTTTTCCTTCATTTTTCAGAAAAACCTGTTCGGAAGGAAACTCTCCAAATGCCCCACACAGGTAATCCTTTTTACAATATTACTTAGATAGACCTCTATTCGACACATACAAAGAAGATTGATTGATTAGCAACACGAGGCTAATTGGCGATGTAACTTGTAATTTAGAACCTTAGTCAATGGACGATACCTGAGCTAGCACGACCCTCACCAAACTTCCCCGCTACGATAATGGGAAGATTTAGAGTCTTTACAGATTTAAAGTACATCGGCCCCTGCTATACGGTGGGTCTTTGGTGGCATCAAGGTTCGAACCCACACGAACCAACGAAAACCGTCGAACACACCCCACCCCCATATATATATATATATATATATATATATATATACACACACACACACATATATATAAACAAGCATTTATATATATTTCTGGGTATTTCTATAATTTATTTTTAACTAACTCTCATTTATGAGATAAAAACTCTTTTCAGGTAAATATCATTCTTAAAATAAATTTTTTTGGTAGTAATGAATTGATTAACTGATTTTTTTAATTAACGTCAGACTGAGAATTAATACGAGGGATATTGGCAACCTCGATTAAGTAAAGAGGACGATATCTGAGCTGGCACCTTTCTCTCCAGACTTCCAAACCATGCCAATGGGCGGACCTAGATTGACTTAACGTGCCTCAGCTCTGCTGCACGGTGGGTCTTTAATGGCAGCAGAATTCGAACTCACGAATAGACGGAAATAATTCCGTCCGCGAGATCGTGACCATGACCACTAGGCTACAAAGGTCTTTTGGTAGAAACGAAATAAAGTGAATGAGTGAGAATAGTTTATTGTGCAAGAGAGGCACATCTGAGCAACCTTGCCAAACCTTATATAAATGAGATCTAGGCACAAGAAAGATTCTGGGGGGAAGGCGGAGGAACGGTTGACAAGAAATAGGTTAGAAAATAGAGAAGAATCTCTCGAGTATCCCGGTGTTTTGTCCGTATTTCTAAAAGATATCAATATGGGAAAGGAAAAGAAAAATTCTTTAGTGCTTCGGGTTCATTACACCCGTATTTACCTTAAGAGGGTAAACTCCCGAGGGAAGAAAGAAAATAAAAGGTATAAATACATAAAAAGAGAATTTTGTTGCGTAAATTATTTCAACAAATTCTAACCTTGGATTCGGCACTCTATACAACCCTCATATTTATGTCTCTTTAGTTTTTAAAATGCTAATGTAGGACCAAGGAGGAAAAGTTCAGAGAGAATATTTATTAATCTAGTTAAGTGGCTAGGATATTAATAAATAAAATTTTAAAAAATAAATCCAATTATTAAATTAATGAAAATTTAAACTAAGTGATATCGCTGAAAACTTGGATATTAAAAAAAAGGAATATTTCTGATTGAAAGTTTTTAAAATTTTTTTTAATTCACTATTATATTCACATTCCTTGTGGTGGCCATGTTAGCCGAATGTTCCCGGTCACATGCTCGAAGCCGGTTTTATCATAATGGAATCGTAGGATTGAATCCTGATGCCATTAAAAAACCGCCGTGTAGTAGAGTTAATGCACGTTAAATATGTCGGGGTCAAGGTTCTCACGTTAGAATAGTGTGGTACCTAAGAGAAGAGGGGCTCTTGAGGTGTCGATCTCATAACTTGACAGATGCTCAAACTGATGATATCCGTCAGTAGATCTCGTGTTAATTCTAAGCAGACCATTGATGCATAATCAATCTACTCATTCTTTGTATCGAGAATACATCAATAACACGGGTAAAAATCGAGTTTTTGGACGTGGGTTTTCTTTCAAACTTCACACTTTGCGTAACATAATTGTTTTATATCTCAAATTTTAAGAGCAAAAGGTCAACTAATTTTTGAGTCAAAATTTGACTTTTATTAAATTTATTATTTAAAATAAATGCGTGTAAAATTTCTTAGTTCTGTGAAGCATTATGTTAATCAATTAAGTTACCTGTAATTAAAATTAAATCAAAGAATAAATTATGTTGTTAAATTGAATATATTTAAGCTAAATGTAATTCAAATAAAATCAAACGATATATATGTAATTAAATTGATTATTATATCATCTACATATCATTAAAATTATAGCAAACGGTCAATTATTAAACGATGGATTCGGCGATCATTTGGTGACTTATGGATACTTTGGTGAAAAATTTAATTCTTTAAATAATTAGTTTTAATCAATTAATGTTTATTAATTATAATTAAATTATCGTATTGTCATTTAAAACAATCGTGTATAGAATATTTCAGCTCAATGGGGAGCTTTAAAAAGTGAGTAAAAAGCTTTTAAAGTTTTGACCCAGACAAAGTTACAATTTGAGTTAAAGAAAATCCAATAAAAAGGAATCAATTTGGAAACGGTGCGAAAAATATTTTTAAAACTTAATATTTTGTATAATATCAGTCAGAATAAATCTGAACTTGCAAGCTTTGCATCACACATTTATACAGAACCTCTTGGAAAAAAAATAAATTTAACCACAAGAGCTATTGATGCTAGTGGTAAAGGGCCACGGTACTTATGGTCGTGGTCTCGAGACCAGCTTCGACCGCGTTGTTTTCGTCAAGTCGTAGGTTCGAGACCCGATGTCACTAAAGGACCCTCCCCCCCCCCTTCTCAGTGTAGCGGGGCTGATCCACATTAAATATGGTCAAGGTTCCAAATCCTCCAATTGGCGTAGTGTGGAAGCCAGTGGAAGAAAGGGACATGTCAGATATCGTCCTCGTCACTTCACCGAGGTTCACAATTACGAGGTTCATCGCTAATAACCCTCATCATGCTTCTGAGTGCGACGTTGATAAACAATCACATGACGTGATAAAGAGTTTTTCAGTACCACATTTAGCAGATAAAATTGTCTAAGAAATTTTTCATTTGACTAATTCAGTACTTTTTGTAACATCTTTTTTCCTAAGTGTGCTATAGTTATTAGGCCTTCTGTAATTAATGCGTTTAATGTTCTTTTTTTTTTTGTTTGTTTGTTTGCGTACCGAATGAATGAGACCGGTTTGACTATTAATAAACAATGAAATGAATGAAATAAATAAACAATAATTCAAACAGAAACATTTAACAATATTTTTTTTTTGAAGGGAAAGGAGATTAAAATCTGAAAATCGCTTGCTGAAGAAATATTATATCCACAATTTAGTCAACCGATATGAATAATATTTTTGTAGTAGAATTTGAAAGCTGCATTGAATGTGAGAAATGTTTCTTTTCATTAGATAATTTAGATGAAATTTCATATATACATTGCAAAAGGGAATTTTTATCAAAACAAATTATTTGAAAAATTACAAATTCTTGTAGATACCCAATGAACTTGGTTCTTCATTGAAATTTCAAATTCCATTAATTAAAAATTTCGCAACTTATCCTTCTCGAAATTTTGCTATAGACTCTAAGACCATGGAAATCCTCTTAAATAAATTCAATTAATCTTTGCTCGTGATAAAAGTACCCACTCCTACCTGAAGAAATGAGTATTTTGCCTTTCAGCCATCTTAAATATTTCCCCCATTGTCATATATGTTTATAAAGAAATAATGAAAATGGATTTTTTAAATTAGCACAATTGTTTCAAGTGTTTCAGAACTTTGTGAATCTATTAAAATACTACGAACAGAAGCAATTAACGTCCGCTCGCTACCGTGGTTAAGTCAGGAGAGGAAGAGAATTTCCCTGCTTGGAATTTCAATGCAAGGATTTTTTTCAGATCACGTGGTATTAGATTTAAGGATCTTTAGGTTTTTAATATGCAGACTAAAAGTCTAGCAGGATTATCCCAACGGGTCTCAAACCGCAAGAGACCGATGAATCATTTGAATTCATAGCGCGTAATCTCATCAATTAAGAGCTCAAATGGATTTGAATCAGAAAATAATTCGATATAAAAACCAACGTTTTTAAAAACAACGTTTTTATATCGTGGCAAAATTTATTAGAGAAAATTATTGAAATATTAGTTAAAACTGTTAGTTATTTTTATCTTTAAAATTTACTTAAAAAGAGACATTTGTGAGCGTATTAAAAAATTCATAATATAAAATCAAAACATGCATTTGAAAGTTTGTAAGTCATTCTATTAAAAAAAGAATGGGAACCAGAATTCAGAAAAAATTATTGTGATAAGACATGGCGCCTAATATTGGAAACTCTCTTTCTTGCGAATGATTACTGACTAAAAGTCAGCAACCCTTACTATCTCGGAGATTGTAAAGGGGAGATAGTATCTCCCCTTTGCGAGTACAAAAGGTTTACGATAACCTCATGCGGTGTGGGGAGTGCCCGGTGCTCCCAGAGGGGGAAAGAAATTTTTCCCTCAATCCTAAAAGCGCCTAGAGGAAAGAATATTTTGACTTATTAAAATTATTGAAATATTAGTTAAAACTTGTCGCAAACGTATAAATATTGCATTGTTAGGCGAGTACGAACGATTCCCAAAATTTCAAAGCTCTAGCTTGATGGGAAGTTGATTAAATTAACGATCGAAAATTTGATGACACACACACTCACACACACACACACACCAAGTGAAATTCAGAAAAACGTTGTAATAAGATGAACTTTCAACCAGAAGCGTTAAAATTGAAATAAAATGAAAGTATTGCGCGCTGGCACACACATACACTTGCACGCACGCACGCATGCACTCACACTCACTCACCCACCCACCTATATATATATATATATATATAGGGAAATTTTTGTATTGTGCTGGTTTCTCAGTGGAATCTTTGTTTCATGATTTGATTTGTATGTGTTTTTAATAATTATAACTTGGAATAAGAGCTTACTATAATATCTTTTAGATTGGTGACTTATTCAAAAAGGTGGTCTTGTACATGGGGGCTAATGCCTTTCGGGACATTCATGGGTTTTTGGACTTTCGTTTCAAAACAAATCCACCACACAACATTAGGATTACAAACTCAGCTAGTTAATGGTCTAGTTGTGAAGATATTTTGAAACATTTCTGTATTTTTACACATTTACACACACATATTTCACTCAATTGGATTTTAAATAATTATAACAAATAAAATTCTGATCATTCAATATGATTTCTGATCATGATTGGTTTATTGGTGGGTTTTTATTAAATATTAAATATTATATATTGAAACTTTTTATACTCAAATCAGTTAAGTACTATTGACTTCCAAAATTTATCTGGCAACAGTGCATGGTGGTGGACATCATCACTTAAAAAGTTACTTAACTTATTGCACTCAGATTCATGATCACTTTTCAAAGTTATGATCTTTTGAATCTTTACCTTTGCAACTATGAAATTTGAATTCAACTTCGATGAAAAGCATGGATTCGGGTATGTAGTTTTTAAGGTTTTTAACTGGAAACAGTTAATTATAATGTTTTATTGTTTAGAAAAAAATCTTAAATTTTTAATTGAATAATTTTTAATTGGATATTTTTAATTGGATAATTTTAATGGACAATTTTAATCGAATAATTTTAAAAAGATAATTTTAAATGGATAAGTTTTAATTGAATTTTTTTTCTTTTCTTTTTTTTGAAAATAATTAGTAATTGAAATATCTCGCCATTCAATTTTTCTTCTTTGTTTATTGGTTCTTTTCTTTAAATTACAACTTGAATTTTTGGAGTAATTTAATTTTACCCAACAAGATGCATTGGAGGAGGGTTGGTACCATTAGAACTAGTTTAACCCCACAATTCAGTCCCCAGTCTGAATATGCATGTTTTGTTTTGTTGGGTAATCGAATTATTCGATTTATTCTTTGGTTCTAATTAATTTCAAATTTGATTAAAATTTTATTCATCTTTTAGTTTCAAATTTGATTCAGTTTCAACTTTTTTACTTAGTTCTATAAATGTTTTTTTATTTTTATTTTTTTTTTATTTTATTTTGGTTTTTAATTGTTCTCTTCCTTTTGTGTTTTTTAATGATAAATTATTTGCTTTATCTTATATATACTCAAAATAGATTTGTAATTTTTTTGAATAATTAACGTTGTTTTTAACATAATAATTTTTTTCAATTTTAGAATAATTTGTTTTCAAAGGCCCAACTTACTTTTTTTTGCTTCAATTTTTGCTTCATATTTTAATACAAACGTAATTATGAAGAAGTAAAAGCAGTTTTTTTAAATAAAAAAAAGTTCTATGCAAAGTTTTGCAAATAAAAAATTTAACCACCCGAGGTGCGCTTTTTTTTTTTTTTTTTTTTTTTTTATAGTTTTTATTAAATTACTCAATTAAATAAGAACTAAAGTAAGCAATGAAATATCAAGAAATGGACAATAGTAAACTTTTCCAATATTAAAAATATAAAAGTAACAATAAGTTATTAAACTGAGTACATTTAAGCTAAATGTAATTAAAATTGAAGCAAACGATAAAAAATTAAAAAGTGATCGGGTACCCTAAAACGCTCCTCCTGAAACAATAGCCCCTTAGATGGCTAATAAATTCTTAACCATATTTGAAGCAGAAGCATAATCTTGTTCAGTCTGTTTCTTATTAAAGCATGTGATTGTTATTGCTGTTATACCTATTGCTACTTTTCTACGCATTTTGTTACCTATTGTATGTTGTTTTTTTTATGCATTTTATTGTTATTCCTCTGCCTTGTGGAATAATGTTAATGCCGAAGAAAGCCTCCTTACCTGCACTCTCTTTTAACGTCCTCGTCTGTGCTAAATGTTGTTCATTAAGAGAATAATTCAGTTGGAAGAATCGAATAAATTATTTTGCTGCAAAATTTTAGAATAAAGAACGATTCCTTTTCGAGGTGAGCTATATGTATCTTTTAGGCTGTCTGCGCTTTGCAACGTCGTCTCTCTAATTAACTTACCCGAGAGCATCTCTTGATATTAGAATAACTTTTCGAGATTTTGTGAGAACAGTTTTCAAAAATGAATGTGCCTTTAAACTCGCTGTTTTAAGCTTCTTAAATTTAAGAGGTTTCCATTTTTAGAAAAGGAGATGAGTATTACTCGTTTCGGGACTTTAAAAGGAAAAGAGAATACTTTTTACTTTTACTCAACTCCCGTCTGTTAATTGAGAGTACAGTAGTTTACTTAAAAGTGAGGGAGAGGGGAATGCAATATCACGGCTTGTCATCGTCAAATTTTAAGGAACAACAAAATCAAATTCGGAAAATAAATTTTTTTAAAAAAAAATGTATTAAGCTCACCTCTATTTCTTGGATTAACAAAATAAAATGTTTTGGATTCTACTTAAAATCCAAACACAACCAGGCAAGACCAAGAGCTAAATTTAAATAAACCATTTTATAAACTCTCGGTTTGAGAGGCATAACAAAAGCAAACTTCTACATTTAGAATTAAATAATAAAATAAAAAGAAATGGGGGGGGAAACTCAAAAACAAGTATGTGATCAATGTACAAACGCAACTTTTTTTTTACAAGATAGATACGTTCCTCGGAAAAAGTGTGTGAAAAAACCGTTCTATATAGACAAAAAAGATACATTTTGTGTAGCAAAATGGAGTATGCGTAAAATAGTGATGAAAAGTCATCTACATATTTTTTTAAATATGTGTTTTTACATTTTCACGTATACTAATGCATATTCATTTATATATGTACTAACATATTCGCTAATATTTATATATTTAACATTTACTATACATTTATTACATAATTATTATTTAATATTAATTTCACATCCTTATATGCTTAAATTAATAAATCCGCTCTTATGAAAATGCTATTGACTCTTTTGAAATTTGGTTGTTGTTAGTCGTTTTTAATAACAACGTACTAAGAAACAACATTAGGGCTGTTGGCAACAGACCTCTTAGTTTTGAACCTCGATCAAGCGAAAAGGATGATATCTGAGTTAGCATTTCCCTCTCCAAATTTCTGCGCCACGCCAACAGTAGGACTTGAGCCTCGACAGCTTTAACTTACATCAGTTCCGCAACATGGTGTATCTTTGAAGATATCCGGACTTGAGCCCACGATTCGATGTAAACAACGCCTACCGCGAGTTTGCGATCCTTACCATTAGGCAACCGCGGCCACACAACTGTTGTATGAACCGATTAGATTATTAGAAAATATTGCGTGCGTTCGCTAGCAGGCTGCTTCACTAAATGAGCTGAGCTTTTACTATTCTTCAAGGCTCACTTTCTGTGCAACTTTTGTCTTTCTAGTTTGGGCAAAGTATCTAGAAAACAAAATTTGATAATGTTGAACTTTAATAATTCAATGTATGCGTCACATTAAAATAAGGTTATGTGTATTCTTGTATCCTTTAGAAAACGGGAAACTGTTCAGCGATCCTAAATCGCGTTAGCTGTGTATAATAAAAAAGGCAGCCTTCTCTTAAGCGTATGAAAAGAAGACTGAGTGAAAGAAGTTGGGAGAACCTAAACTCGTAAGCCTCAAGCTTAATCCGCGTCAACTAATTTAAGAGTAAAGTAGAGTAAGACCTCTCAGCTCATGGCATAAATTCAACGTCTTAATATCACTTCTTGTCTGCTTCTGAAAGGAATCTTTTATATAAAACTAGAGATGCACTTCAATTCATTTCTTAATCTATCTGCATAAACCAACTTTTAGATGTGAACGTTGGTTCTCCGGAAAATTTGTCCTGATTGATTGACTGTTTATTAACGTCGCACTTAGAAGCAACACGAGGGCTATTGGTGACGGACCTCATAATTTTGAACCTCGGCCAAGTGACGAGGACGACATATGATCTGGCACCCTCCCTCTCTTCTCCAAAGGGAGGACAGGGAGCCTCGACAGATTTAACGTGCATCAGCTCCGCTACATGGTAGATCTAAAGTTGCATGAAGGCCTGAACCCAGGACTGAACGAAAACAACGCCGGTAGCGAGCTCGCGCCCGTGACCCCTTGGCTAATGTTTCGTAAGCGAATAATAGAGTTAGTAGATAAAAAATAATACAATCGTACCAAATGAAACAATTAATAAAAAACGATTTTTTTTTAAACATGGTTTTTTGTTCAAACTTCACAGTTTGCGTAACATAGGTTTTTATACCTAGAATTTTAAATAACATTCGCCTGTCAGTAACATTCATTTTCAATAACATTCACCTGCCTTGAAGGGAGGGAGCAATGTTACGAGCATGAGTTGATGCTTCTCTTAAAAAGGAAAAGATGGATTTACAGAGATGTCACCAGTTAACTAAAGAGAGCTTAAGTAATGACCCTTCACCTTTGCGATGGATTTGGCGACTTTCCGAGAAACTAGGCGTATTATTAACTAAAATTAAATTATCCTATTGCTATTCAAAACAATCTCGCATAGAAAGTGTCAACTAAATCGAGCGCTTTAAAGTGAAAGAAAAAAAACTTTTAAAGTTTTGACCCAGACATAGTTACAATGTGAGTAGAAGAAAACTTATTAAATACAGAGAAGCCCACAAAACGGTCAAATAGTTTCATCATATATGTAACAATGGGCTTAGTTCTATTAATTACCTTGAGGATTCTTTATAAATTCAATTACAAAATAAAAAAAATCTTTACCCAATCAAATGAAATGTGGTCCAGGCAAATTAGTTACACTAAATGAGTGCAATAATGAGAGAGTGAAAAACGATTATATAAGAGATGCCTAAGTTAGAAGTAGAGAAGCATGACAAAAAGAAATTTAATAGCTCAAAAATATACTAGTGTATATGTGAAATCTAATTTGATATTGATGGAGCAAATATCCTATTTTGCCTTATAGAGGTTGAACCTTCAGTTTAACTGCATAATCACTTGCTCGGACCTGAGTATCGAGGTAAACTAGATTTTAATAATTCGATATAAAAACCAACGTTTTTAAAAACAACGTTTTTATATGGTGGCAAAGTTTATTAAAGAAAATTATTGAAATATTAGTTAAAACTGTTAGTTATTTTTAACTTTAAAATTTACTTAAAAAGAGACATTTGTGAGCGTATTAAAAAATTCATAATACTCATGAAATCAAAACATGCATTTGAAAGTTTGTAAGTCATTCTATTAAAAAAAATGGGAACCAGAATTCAGAAAAAATTATTGTGATAAGACACGGCGCCAAATATTGGAATCTTTCTTTCTTGCCAATGATTACTGACTAAAAGTCAGCAACCCTTACTATCTCGGAGATAATAAAGGGGAGATAGTATCTCCCCTTTGTGAGTACAAAAGTTTTACGATACCTCATGTGGAGTGGGGTGTGCCCGGTGTTCCAGGAGGGGGAAAGAAAGTTTTCCCTCAATCCTAAAAGCACCGAGAGGAAAGAATATTTTGACTTATTAAAACTATTGAAATATTAGTTAAAACTTGTCACAAACGTTTAAATATTGCATTGTTAGGCGAGTACAAACGATTCCCAAAATTTCAAAGCTCTAGCTTGATGGGAAGTTGGTTAAATTAACGATTGAAAATTTGATGACACACTCACACACACACACTCACACACACCAAGTGAAATTCAGAAAAACGGTTTAAAATAATTTAAAATATGCATAACTTGTTAGTAAACGTGTTGGGTGACCATTAATTGATGGAGCATTTCCCTTTATAACAATAAGTGATTTGAATAATAACCTGGGAGTGTTTTATTTAACTGAAACTAGTTAGATCTATTCTTAGAATTTAAGTTGGAGACTTTCATTTTGTAATTTTTGATGAAGGAAGGATTAGAAATTGGAGAGGTATATAACATTTTTTTATTAATGGGTTTTCTTTAACTCACATTGTGATTGTCTGGGTCAAAACTTTAAAAGCCTTTTTTCTCATATTTTAAAGCTCTCAATTGAGCTGAAATTTTCTATAAACGATTGTTTTGGATGAGAATACGATAATTTAATTATATTGAAGAAGAATTAATAAATTGAAACCAATTTTTTGAAGAATAAAATTTTACGCCAAGTTGCCAAATCCGACGTTTAATAATTTATCGTTTTCTTTCATTTTAATTTCATTTAGCTTAAATATATTCAATTTAATAATTTATCGTTTCCATTAATTTTAATATCAGAAAAGTTTACTATTGTTCATTTCTCTATATTTCATCATTTACTTTAATTCTTATATATAATTGAGTAATTTAATAATAATTATAAAAAAAAGCGCACCATAGATATGGCTAAATTTGTTCTTTGCAAAACTTTGCATAGAACTTTTTTAGTACATATATTTCTTTTACTTATGTGAAAAAAATTATGTTATGCAGTGTGAAGTTTGAAAGAAAAAAAATGCTCAAAATATTAGTTTTTTTTTTTTTTTTAAACCGTTTTTTTAAAAAATTAATCATCCCTAAATTTTTTTTTTTTCCCCCCCCCAAAAAAAAAAAATGAGTTCCATATGCCTCTCTTATATTATGATGACATGTTAATGCTTAATTTGACGTGTTAAAAGTGGATCAATTGAGTACTTACTATTCATTTCTAATTATATTTAATACATTGGGCGATACAAGTTTTTATAAAAGTTTTTTTTTTAGATAAAAAGATAAAAATTTTATATGAGTTTACATATGTATTAAAGCTTTTTTTATATAATAAAAAGTGTTCTGAGTCCATTTTTAGCGAAACTCATGAAATGAGTGAATATTTTCCTGTTGAAAAAGTTACATTTCTTAATTACCCATTCATTTGAAAAGTTTTATTACTTACCTTAATCCACTATTGTTAAATGTAAGAAACACCGAGAAATCAAATTCCGAATTTCTATGTTTGCGCCTCATACTTCATTACATCAAAAAATAACGAATTCCACGCATCAAATTTTTGCCAAAACTTGGATTTATTTTCATTCATGTTTTATTATTTATTTACTTTTGCAATCATCGTGATTGAATTTTCTCTCCGCAACGATGTACACTTTAAATAAAACAAAAGCCATATCTCTGTTTATCGGAACGAAGCGTTTCACCTCCAAACCAGGAAAAAGTCCCGGAAAGGGGACGCCGGAATCCGGGACAATGCGATGCTTCGTATGCAAGTAGAAGGGGGGAGGGTATTTTTTTATTATGGTATCGGAGCGGATCGTTCCAATAAAACGGCTCTCGCTTGGAATGGTGCGACCGAAATCGCAGCCAATATTGATAAAAGTGCCGAGTGCCGTCCAACCGACTTTATTACGACACTGGTGACGTCACAGGTGGACAACAGGTTGGGGGGACCGTCCTGCAACTGCGCGATAGTGATCTCTGTACAAGAGTATTAGAGTCACATTTTTTCCGAAAACATTTACTTTTCAGCATATTTGTGTTAATTTAATACAACGGTTCTCCATCGGGGGTCCACGCACCCTGAGAGTATGAGAGAGACAATTAAGGGTATACGAAAAGAAAAAAAGTTATGACGGCCACATAATTAAAACTAACCAAATAATCTTAAGATATTGAAATTTTTTTCAAGGAATAGGTAGATATTGTTCTGAGATTGTCAGTTGAAATACTGTAGATTCTTGGAAAGGAAAATTTGTTGAAACATCACATCGGATATCATTGTGATGAATCTTTTCAATGGTGGAGTGGTGAACTTAGAAAGTATTTAGGTTCGTCACGGCTACGAATACAATGAGCTTTCTAAAAACGGTATAATATATTTATCGCCGTTTGCTAGCACGGAACTTGTTGAATGTTCGTTTTTTTACATATACTTACATATAAAAAGTAAATACAGAAAATAAATACAGCTCTGAATATGAGATTTTATTTATCCTCTTTTGAGTCTAATTTTTCAAAAAAAATTTCAAATGTCCCAGTAAATATTTGTTGAATTTTGTGTTAATTTGTTTGATTACTTAAAAAAATGACACCTATACATTGAAAAAGTAGATAATTAAATTTAATTCAATTCGACATGGTCTTTTTTGGAGAAGTTTAAGGGATCTGTAACAGATGAAACAGATTATGTGTGTAGAAAAAAAAAAAGGGGGGGGGGGGGGGGGCAAGGAGGATTCTTGGTTGAGGGTACGCGCCAAGGAATCGAGCTAGCTGGGGGTGTGGAAACAGTATAAATAGTTGGTAACCACCAAAATATAGCTTTGAATGCCCATTTGTATGTCTTCGTGAAAAATCTACACCGTTAATTGTATAACTAAATTTTTTTAGGGTTCATCACTGATGTGTGAAAGGAGAAGGAATGATGTTCTCTTAAATAAATAAGTAAATAAATAATAATAAATAAAATAAAAGTTCAAATTTATTGCTTTCATGTTTTTGAAAATTTCCCTCTATTTCATCGTTTTCCCATGTTTTCCAGTGGGTATAATACTTTTTCTCCAAACTTTTACCGTGGCTGTGTTAGCCTGGTAGTCACGGTCACGAACTTGCGACCAGCATTGTTTCCGTCGTTCAGTCCTCTTGCTATTAAGTACCCGTCGTGTTGTGGGTCTGAGACATGATAAATAAATGGAGTTTCCAAGTCCATCCATTGGCGTAGTGTGGAAACATGTAGAAGAATGGCCAGTTCAGGTATCGTTCTCGTCACTTGACCGAGATTACGAGTTCCTTTGTCAATAGTCCTTGTGGTGCTTCTAAATGCAAGATTAATAAATAATCTTTCGAAAAATCAAACTTTTACTTCTTGAAAGGTGTGCAATTTGATTTTATCAAATCGATAAAAAAATAATAACAGGTCTGCATAAGTTTCTGTTACAGACCAAATCAACAAAGAGCAAGACCCTTCAATAGCAGTGGCAAGTATCAACACCTACCTGATCCCGGTTTTCCACAAAGGCAGCATTAAGTTCACTTGTTGATAATCCTAAAAATCTGTACATCTGCACTCTAGATGAAAAAAAAAAAAAATGTTGTTTGTCACAAGTAATTGTAATTAGTTTTTAAAACTTAGTAATGAAGGTTTTTTTTTTTTTTTTTTTTTTTTTTTTAAAAAAA